>CM077158.1:85613093-85720914 GCA_039583875.1 Platanthera guangdongensis
TTATTTGAAGCTGGGAAAGTTGAAACAGAACTGACAAGCCGCAGAGCGACCTCCTGCTGAGTCGCAGAGACCGCACACTTCCAAGCACTGACCGAAGTCAAAGCCAGCTCCTGGCTCCTTGAAGTTATCCGCGCGACCTGCACACAGCAAACCGTCAGCCTGAAACAATCCGCGCGGACTGGAAAACACAGACCGCAGCACTCGCCCAACCCAATTTACTGTTCACTCACGTTACTTAGGTTACTGTAGATGTGCATGGGGGGTCCTATTTATAGGCAAGGTGAGGAGTGTGGTCACCGCCCAAGAGATAGCGACACCACCCACAGTCCGCGCGAACACAACCACCATCCGCTGAGTCCGCATGGACTTAGCCGGACACCAAGGAAACCACAGGAGCAAGGCAACCTTTGACGAACCCTCTCCAGTCCGCCCAAGCTAAGGCGGACAAGGCACAGCCCGCAAAGCTCCAACTGCTTCAGGACAGCAAACCCTCTTCAAAGGCTGTCCGCACCAACCCGAGGCAGTCCGCAAGACTCACACCTCAATCCGCCACAAGTCCACGACCAAAGGCAAACAGCAACAGTCCGCCCGTCACAGCGGACTTGGCGGATACGGCGGACACCATGAACTTGGCACAATGTGTGACCAAGTCCAAACCATCAAGGGCCAGTGCGAGCATGGCGGACACAAAGTCCCGTCCGCCAAACACCCTAGCACAGACCGCAACCAGTCCGCGAGCTCCTCGCACTTGTCCAACGCAGCAGCTTCCTCCCGGACTCCAAACACCAGTCCGCCAACCGGTTCTCCACAGCAAGACCTGCTGTAACACCTGAGCTCGACAAGGCCTCAGCCAAGCTCAAGCCCAGTCCGCAACAGCCCCAACCGCGGACACACCAGTCCGCAAGCTTCCGCGAACTCGAACCACCCGCCACAGCGCAAGCTTGCACCCGCGACCACTGAGCAAAGCACCAGTCCGCAAGCCTCTCTATCCGCAGATACCAGGCCGCACCAACCGCGGACTCCATGCAACAACCCGCTCAGAACACAGCCGGCTTCCACCAGACTTTTCACCAGGCCGCAACCTCAGTCCGCCCAGTCCGCCCAGTCCGCCAAAGCTGTCCGCACAGGCCGCGCGGCCTGTCCCGTCACCCACTTCCACTTCACAAATTTCAACACTCCCCCTTGAAGTGAGAAGTGGTGACCAAGCCCAGCAAGCTGCGCAAGCGTTCAAAGGGCCCCTCGACAGCGGCTTCGTGAAGATGTCAGCAAGATTATCTTCACTCCGAACATGCCCGACCAGCAGAGACCCCTCCAACACCTTCTCCCTGATGAAGTGGTGATCAATCTCTATATGCTTGGTCCTGGCGTGACACACTGGATTGTTTACCAGTTTGAGAGCACTCTCATTGTCACCCCGGAGTAAAGTAGGCC
Source organism: Platanthera guangdongensis (assembly GCA_039583875.1). NCBI lineage: Eukaryota > Viridiplantae > Streptophyta > Magnoliopsida > Asparagales > Orchidaceae > Platanthera > Platanthera guangdongensis. The sequence continues at coordinate 85,614,525 of CM077158.1, forward strand.
CTTGCACTTCTTCATGAACATCCTCTATAAGCCTCCTCAACCAAACGGCTTCCCGAGCAGCCAAGGCCGAAGCCTTATACTCCGCCTCCGTGGTTGAAACCGACACCGAGTCCTGCTTCTTGCTACACCACGAGATGCTAGCTGAACCGCAAGTGAACACATAACCGAAGTAGACCTTCGATCATCCGAATCACCGCCATAGTCAGCATCCGTGTACCCGAGCAACGCAAACTCTGCATCCCTTCCATAGAGGAGTCCCATCTCAGAAGTCACCTTGACATACTTCAGAATTCCCTTGCCGCCACTAGATGAGATTGCCTTGGTTCAGCCATATACCGACTTACTCGGCCAACAGCATAAGCGATATCCGGCCTTGTAATCGTCAGGTAAATCAAGCTCCCAACAAGAGCCCTGAACACCAAGGGATCATGAAGAACCCTTCCCTCATCCCGTCGAAGCTTCAGCCCAGATTCCAGTGGAGTAGAGCACTTCTTCCCTTCGCCCATGCCAAACCGCTTCACAATACGATCAGCATACCCTTTCTGGCTAATGAGAATCCCGCACTCCTTCCTCTCCACTTCCAGACCAAGAAAGTGATGCAACTCTCCCAAGTCTTTCATCTCGAAGCGTATAGCAAGCTCTGCCCTGAGCCTTGCTACTTCCTCCTCCGAGTTCCCTGTGATGATCATATCATCCACATACAGTAGGACCAAGACTCTTAGCTCTCCCTTCTTCTTGACGAACAAGCTTGAATCCGAGTTAGAAGCCAGGTATCCACAGAATTGCAAGTACTCTGCAATCTTCCCATACCACGCTCGAGGAGCTTGCTTCAACCCATAGAGAGCCTTCCTGAGTTTGCAGACATAGTCCGGATGCTTCTCAGAGACGAAACCAAGCGGCTGATCCATGAAGATGTCCTTGTCAATCTCTCCGTAAAGAAAGGCATTCTTCACATCGAGTTGCCACAACCTCCATCCCTTGCTAGCAGCCAAGGCGATCACCACTCTTACAGAAGTCATCTTCGCAACTGGACTGAATGTCTCCTCATAGTCTTCTCCATACTGCTGTGAGAATCCTCTAGCGACCAGGCGAGCCTTGAACCGATCAATGCTCCCATCAGCCTTCTTCTTCAACTTATACACCCACTTGCAAGTAACCGGAGTAATGCCAATCAACCTTGGGCACAAGGTCCCAGGTTTCATTCTTCTTCAGAGCATCAATCTCTTCCTTCATGGCATCATCCCACTCCTTCACTCCAGTGGCCTCGTTGAAGTTTGCAGGCTCTCGCTCATCCAGAGGACCTGCAAAGAAGCAGGAGACAAAGCTCACTGCATTCCCATCACAGTACCGAGCCGGTGGCTTAACCACCCTCTTCGATCTCCGAAGACATGGCTCCTTGCTCACGGCTTCCGTTGCTTCTTCAGGCTCCACTCCTACCTGGGGCAAGCATTGAGCAGTGCTCCCCCTGCTTCCTGAGCCAGAAGGCTCAGCCTCGGAGTTCGAAGCAACAGGAGCTGCTGGTGAAACAGCAAGCTCCTCTTCCAAGCCTTCAGCAGCCTCCACCGGTGCTTCATCAACCTTGCTACTTCCGGTTAGCTCCACCGAGCCACCTCCATATGACGTCAGCTCGTCAAAGACAACGTCTCTTGACACCACGAACTTCTTCGTCACAGGGTCCATGCACTTCCATCCCTTCTTCCGCTCATCATAGCCAACAAAGACAAGTTTCCTTGCCTTCGCATCCAGCTTTGTCCGTGAAGCATCCGGGACATGCACGTAGCAAGTTGAACCGAACACCCGAAGGTGTCCAACACTCGGCTTCTCCTTCAGCAACAGCTCAATAGGAGTCTTCATGTTGATAGGGCTGAGTGGCATCCGGTTGATAACATAAGCAGCACAAGACATTCCCTCCGCCCAAAAAGACCTCGGGATATCTTTCGCATGCAGCCAGCATTTGCAGGTCTCCGTCAAATGACGGATCTTCCGCTCCGCTACCCCATTTTGTTGTGGAGTGTGAGCACAAGTAAGCTCTCGTTGGATCCCGTGCTTCCTGCAGAAGTTAGAAAACTCGGAGGAGACAAACTCCCCCCCCGTTATCAGTTCTAAACTTCTTAATCCGCAAGCCAAGCCGGCCTTCTACCAACTCCTTAAACTCCACGAACAAACGGAAGGCTTCCGACTTCTCCTTTAAGAAGTACACCCAAGTATACCTTGAGTAGTCATCAACCAAGACAAGCATGTATTTGCTTCCACCAAGGCTGGCAGTAACAGTCGGTCCCATCAGGTCGCCATGAATACACTCCAATGGTTTCTTGCTCCTTGTTTGAGATTTATCAAATGGAAGGCGATGTGCCTTACCGTATTGACAGCCCGCACAAACATGCCCATCACCAAAGGAAGGACAACATCGGCAACCCCTTCACCAGACTTCTACTCGCCATCGCCTTCAGCTTGTCCATGCCAACATGCCCCAGCCTCTCATGCCAGATAGCCGCACTATCATTGGCCCTCATCCTATCAACATAGGCACTGGTGGAAAGAACAAACAAGTTCTTCACCCTCCTCCCAACATGAGCAACATCAGCCTTTACCGCTGATACGTTGCGAAGGAACCTCACGTCTGTTGGCCCAAACAGAACGTGATACCCAGCGTCCACCGCGTTGGTCACCGAGAAGAGGTTCTTCTTCATGCCCGGCACGTGATACACACTCCTTAACGTGAGTGGCCCCTGATCACTACCCAAAGACACGACCCCCTCCTTCTCTACTGCATAAACAGTATTATCAGCAGTGATAATAGCTTCATTACCTGAGTAAGCCTGCATGGAGGTGAACTTCGACTTGTCTCCGGTGAGGTGATGACCACACCCGGAGTCGATGATCCACTCGCTGTTGAAGTCCTCAGCAGATAAGGCCCGGACACAAGTGCCCGTCATGAAAGCTCCTCCCCATTCTGCTTCTTCACTTCGCGAGCAAGCTTCCTCCTTTCCCGCAGCATGCCCAGGCTGCAGTTTGACCTTGCAGTCCCGCTTGAAGTGCCCACGCTGATGACACCGGTAGCACTTCAGATTCTTCTTCCAGTCCTTAGGAGCATTGCTCCTCTCCGGCGGATATGAAGTTGAAGTCTCCTTCTCAACAGCGGCCTGCACCTTCTTCTTCTTCTTCTTCTTCTTCCCTTCCCATCCCTTCTTCTTGCCTGAGAAGAGAGCCTCGCTGCCTTCCTGATTCAAATTCACTCCAGCCATCTGCCTTGCTAAGCTCTCCTGCGAGGCAAGCAGATTCTCCAGCTCCAGCAGAGACGGCTGAGTAGCCCACCCTGAACAGATGTAACAAAGGCCACATACTCCTTCCGCAAGCCGCGGATAATGTGCCTCTTCATCTTTGCCTCAGAGATAGGCTCATCAGGATCCAGTGCCGACAGCTCAGCACACAAGCTCTTCATCTTTAAGAAGTACTTGGAGATGGAAAGGTCTCCCTGAGTTGCCCTGGCCAACTCATTCTCCAGGAACTGAAGCCGCGCCACATTCTTCCTATTGAACAACTCATCAATGGTTGTCCAAATATCAGCAGCCGACTCACATCCAATGATGTGATCAAACAGTTCCGGAGAGACAGCTCTCTTCAGAACGAACTCTGCCTTAGCATTTGTTCTTCTCCAGAGCCTCACCTGTTCAGCAGTACCAAAAGCAGCAGTTACTTCCTGTCTGTCGTCTCCACCGACAACTTCCCACAGCTCCTCGCCTAGAAGATAACTCTTCATGCACGACTTCCACTTTTTATAGTTAGTCGGCGTTAAGAGTTCAATGCCAAGACCTCTTGCAAGCTTCCTTCCATTGCAAACACCTGTTGGTACCCTTCAGCAGCTCCGAGCAACAACACAGGTTGATCACCACTCAATCACTGAGTAACAACACTGGTTGACCTCCGCTCACGCAACTGAACCTCCGCAACCTCAGAAACCTCGCTCTGATACCATGTTAAATTTTCTCAACGTGGTCAGCAAGATAGCCCAAACACCAAATTAATATCTTCGGAACTACCCAGTTCGCACGCTGAACCTGCGGAAAACCAAGGACTAGAGGTTGCACCCAACAAAACAATGGAAGCACAAGAAGGTCTTATTATGCATTCACTTCTTTACAATCCGAGGCATACATAGCGAGACATGATTTCGCTAGTATTACAGCTGTAAACAGAAAGAACCAAAAAACAAGCCGGGTGGACAGCACTCCAGTCCGCCGAGACCGCGAGGTCGCCGAGACCGCCGAGACCGCTGAGCTCGCCCAAGCTATGCTGCAATCCGCCGAATACCACGGAGTCCGCCGAGACCGCGAGGCCGCGCGGACAGACCGTTATTCGCCTCCTGCTGAACCCGGAACTGAGGAACTCCCCTACCCGCCTGAAACCGGCGGACAGGTTATTGAAGCTGGGAAAGTTGAAACAGAACTGACAAGCCGCAGAGCGACCTCCTGCTGAGTCCGCAGAGACCGCACACTTCCAAGCACTGACCGAAGTCAAAGCCAAGCTCCTGGCTCCTTGAAGTTACCCGCGCGACCTGCACACAGCAAACCGTCAGCCTGAAACAATCCGCGCGGACTGGAAAACACAGACCGCAGCACTCGCCCAACCCAATTTACTGTTCACTCACGTTACTTAGGTTACTGTAGATGTGCCAGGGGGGTCCTATTTATAGGCAAGGTGAGGAGTGTGGTCACCGCCCAAGAGATAGCGACACCACCCACAGTCCGCGCGAACACAACACCGTCCGCTGAGTCCGCATGGACTTAGCCGGACACCAAGGAAACCGCCAGGAGCAAGGCAACCTTTGACGAACCCTCTCCAGTCCGCCCAAGCTAAGCGGACAAGGCACCAGCCCGCAAAGCTCCAACTGCTTCAGGACAGCAACCCTCTTCAAAGGCTGTCCGCACCAACCCGAGGCAGTCCGCAAGACTCACACCTCAATCCGCCACAAGTCCACGACCAAAGGCAAACAGCAACAGTCCGCCCGGTCACAGCGGACTTGGCGGATACGGCGGACACCATGAACTTGGCACAATGTGTGACCAAGTCCAAAACCATCAAGGGCCAGTGCGAGCATGGCGGACACAAAGTCCCGTCCGCCAAACACCCTAGCACAGACGCAACCAGTCCGCGAGCTCCTCGCACTTGTCCAACGCAGCAGCTTCCTCCCGGACTCCAAACACTAGTCCGCCAACCGGTCTCCACACCAAGACCTGCTGTAACACCTGAGATCGATAAGGCCTCAGCCAAGCTCAAGGCCCAGTCCGCAACAGCCCCAACCGCGGACACACCAGTCCGCAAGGCTTCCCGCGAACTCGAACCAACCCGCCAACAGCGCAAACTTGCACCCGCGACCACTGAGCAAAGCACCAGTCCGCAAGCCTCTCTATCCGCAGATACCAGGCAGCACCAAACCGCGGACTCCATGCAACAACCCGCTCAGAACACAGCCGGCTTCCACCAGACTTTTCACCAGGCCGCAAACCTCAGTCCGCCCAGTCCGCCAAAGCTGTCCGCACAGGCCGCGCGGCCTGTCCCGTCACCCACTTTCACTTCACAAATTTCAACACAGACAGGAGGAAGGGATTGACTTCGACCAGACCTTCGCACCAGTAGCAAGGCTCGAGGCAATCAGGTTGTTCCTGGCATATGCTTCACACAAAGGATTCACAGTCTATCAAATGGATGTGAAATCGGCATTCCTGAATGGAGACCTGAAAGAGGAAGTATACGTCGCTCAACCCCCAGGTTTTGTCGATCCTACTTATCCCAATCATGTTTATTTTCTTAATAAGGCCTTATATGGGTTGAAACAAGCTCCACGAGCTTGGTATGAGACTTTATCTAGTTTTCTTCTTGAGAACAAGTTCTCCAGAGGTAAAATAGATAAAACATTGTTTCTCAGGGAAGTCAAAGGCAAGATTTTGCTGGTGCAAATCTATGTCGATGACATAATATTCGGCTCAACGGACAACAATCTTTGCAAAAAGTTTTCTAACTTATGCAAGGAAAGTTTGAAATGAGCAGTATGGGAGAGCTCAAGTATTTCTTAGGACTTCAAGTGAAACAGTCTGAGGATGGAATCTTCATCTCTCAGATGAAGTTCACAAATGAACTCCTTAAGAAATTCGGAATGGAGAGTGCAACCTCTATGAGGACTCCAATGGGATCCACCTTGTCTCTAGATAAGGATGAGAAAGGTAAACCTTTCGATGAAACCAAATACAGAAGCATCATTGGATCCTGCTCTACCTTACTGCCAGTAGACCGGATATTATGTTCTCCACATGTGTCTGTGCCCGATATCAGTTGAACACTAAGGAATCTCACTATGTCGCTGCAAAGCGAATTCTAAGATACCTTAAAGGTACTCCTAATCTTGGCTTGTGGTACCCGAGAAACAATGATGTCGAGCTAATAGGCTTTTCAGATGCTGATTTTACAGGGAGCAGGGATGACAGGAAAAGCACCTCCGGGACGTGTCAATTCCTCGGCAGGAGGCTTATCTCATGGAACAGCAAGAAACAGAATTATGTTGCAACCTCCACAGCAGAGTCAGAGTACATCTCGGCAGGAAGCTGTTGCGCACAACTTCTATGGATCAGAAACCAGTTAGCCGACTACGACCTTCAGTTCAAGGATGTACCCATGTACTGCGACTCCTCCAGTGCAATTGCCATTGCCAACAATCCTGTATCGCACAGGAGAACGAAGCATATTGAAGTGCGCTACCACTTCATTCGGGAGCACGTGGAAAACAAGGACATCTCTCTCTGTTATGTCCCCACGGACAAGCAGATTGCTGATATATTCACAAAGCCCTTAGATGAGGCTAAGTTCAATCTTTTCAAGACTGAATTGGGGATGCTCAATTATGAGGAATGAAGACTACAGAAGCTCCATGCTCGTGCATGATCTGAGGGGGAGCAAGAACTCCAGCGTGAGTACAGATGCAAGAACTGAGGGGGAGCAAAGGGCCAAACGCTACAGACCCTGATTTGCAGAAGCCGAAAAGGGGAAGATTACCCTCTCGGCTAAGGCTAAGGTGGCTCCAAGCTTGCTCCCAAGAAATTGGTATTGGTAAGGGATAACTCACTCAACTCAATTTTAAGTTTATGGTTTTCATTCCCATTTGCTCTATTCACCTTAGCTTGTAGGGTTTAGGCTTCTTCAAATAGGGGGAGATTGTTGGGTATTGTATCCACAATGTACCTGATTTGAAGAAGCCCCTGGACAAGCTAAGGTCAATAGACTATGTATTTGATAAAATCTTTCTAGTTGTGCTTGCAGTTTTTCCACGCTAAGTGCACACCAATGTCAGGGTGCAGTAGGTCAATATACACGGGTCTGCACGACGTAATCCCTCGTTGAGCAGATCAGTGTGTTGGCCTACGTGTATTCTCTCTATTGGAGTGCACTTATTTTCAAGCACAGGGCTGTAAATATGCAGGAACAGACAAGGAGCAAGGATGGGTCAAGGAGCACCTCATAGGTGGAAAGACGAAAATTCGTCTAAGTTTAAATCAACGAGAATCACCAAGTAATTCTCGCCGATTCGGCGAGAATCACTTGTGATTCTCGCCGATTCGACGAGAATCAGAAGTTGATTCTCGCCGAACTCGACCCAGCCACTTCTAAGCAAGCACCTCTGCTTCTAAGTAAGAATCGATGAGAATCACCAAGTGATTCTCGCCGATTCGGCGAGAATCACTAGTGATTCTCGTCGAATCGTCGAGAATCACTGGTTAATTCTCGCCGTCTCGACCTGGCCTAAAGCAGTGCGTGCAACCAAGGCAAATTCGACGAGAATCATCTTTGATTCTCGCCGAATCGTCGAGAATCACCTTTGATTCTCGGCGACTCGGCGAGAATCACTTTCGATTCTCACCGATTTTGACTTGGGCGTTTTTCTGGAACTTCCTGAACCAGATTCTGCCGCTGTTAAGATTCTGGACCGGGACTTAGGGATTCAGCTTGTGGGTCCCACAACGTTCATTTTGGAAAGCATCTACAGTATTTATATACGGGTATTTTGAACGGAATACCCAGACAGAAAGAAGCCGAGCAGAGCAAACCCTAAAATCGCGAAATAGCTCCGCCGCATCCGTCGCCGCTCGCGCTAGTCCGTCGCCGCTGCTGATCGCTTTTCTTCCCTATCTCCGGCGACAGAAGCTTAGCAAAGCTTTGAGTCTCACGTGTCTATCCAGAGATCTCTTGTCTCTCGATTTGTTGATCGGGAAAAACTTCCCGTCCGAATCGATCGAGACGACCGATCCTCGTGTGACCGTTGGAAGACCAAGCTAACTTCGCTACGAAGTTTGGATCTCCAAGTTCAGCAGCCGCTCATCATCATAGCCGCCGATCCCGAAGCTAGCCGCCGCTCGTGTTGCCGCCGCCGGTTCCGGGGAGATCCTCTCCAAGAGAGACCAAGGTTGTAGACTCTTCATTGACTTCACGAACACGTCGTCGAAACGAAGAGGAACACCGTAGTCTCCAAACGAAGTTTGTATCTCGTGTACATTCTATATTTACTTTTGTTGTAAAGGAACGATTGTTTCGTGTTGTAAGGGTTGGGTGCAACCCGTTTTGTGGGAGTGTTGACTCTCACGTGTGGAAGGGTTCCTTTCGATAGTACAGGGATTGGATTTCAATCCTGTTGGAGAAGAGACCGAGTCATCCCTTGTTGGGAGATAGGTCGAAGGGGGAAAGTGGATGTACCCAAGTCGGGGAACCACTATAAATTGCCTGTGTATTCTGTGTGCTGTGCTTTTTATTTTTATTGTGCAGGTACATTCATAAATTCCGCAAAAGCGCTACACGTCACCTATTCCCCCCCCCCCCATAGGTGCACATAGCCGACACTAGGTGGACTTTCATTAAAACTCCAAAATTATTTACGGTCACGCGGCGACCCGACGGTTTTATTTGAGAAAAAGGCGGAAGTGATTTTATTTAAGAAAACGGGGCGCGCGTATATATTTATTTGGATATAAAACGGTTTAGATCGAGTTTTAACGAAAGGAGGCAAGTGCACCTATCGTGAGTAGTACAGGATATTCCAGGTGGAATATCGAGGTCGCATTGTTCTCGGGTCTGGTTTGATTATTTCTACTCTTCCCTGCAGGGGACTATTATTTTACCGATAATTAACTTGTCGGGTTATATTTTATATATAATAAAAATGCAGAAAAAGACAGAAAGAAAATGAAAGCATGAAGGTGGTGCCGATGAAGAGCTTAGCTCGATGGCACCGAGAAAACAATTGAACTAAAATAGACTTTAAATAAAAAGATCTCCTAAATTTCTAATTAATTAAGGCGGAGACTTGGCCGTGGAGGTTCCACTAAAATGAGCTCACCTAGCTATAGGGCTATCGCTCACCTGAACGCTAAGACTATTCGACCGGGCTCTCGTCTGACGAAGGATTCCTCTTAACGCCCGCATTACGCTAAGAACCCCGCTATTGGGTGGGGAACCCAATCCGGTAGAGTTGGCGCGCCTCCTCTCTCGAGGGTTAGTGCGGAACTCTCTTTGCCAAGGGGTGATCTGTCCATACGCATGGCCTCTCGGCGAGCGTATGGAAAACGGAAATAGGGCCCACACATCGATATGTGGTCCTACGCGTCGTTAACCCCGGGCAAACCTTAAGTACTTTTAATTAATTGGAAAAATACGACCTTTAATTATTTTAAGCTATTTTATCTGTCTCAATGCTCTTCGATGCCGTGGGCTAAGAACGATTAGCCATTCATCAGAATGGGGACGGCTTGCGGGAAAAGCAGAAAATAAAGCGATAAAGAAAGCAGTAAATGAAAGCGATAAAATGAAAGCAGTAAAATAAAGCAGTAAAGGAAAGCTGAAAATTGCAAGTCCTACCCAAACGAGTAGGACTGAAAAAAGCTGTAAATTGCGAGTCCCGGCGCAAATGCGTGGGCGGGAGAAAGAAAGCGGGTCCTACTCAAATGAGTAGGACTAAATAAATGCAACACACGCAAGTCCTACTCAAATGAGTAGGAGAAAATAAATGCGGGTCCTACTCAACCGAGTAGGACAAAATAAATGCAACGCACGAACACACTCTCTCGACATAAATGAAAACTCACACACACAAATCCTACTCAAATGAGTAGGGAAAATAAAGACCTGTCATTTAACTCGAATGAGTAGGCGGAAATAAAGAAAATTACAAACTCACGCACTCTACAGAATTGAAAATAAGCAAGCGCCATTTAACTCTTAATGAGTAGGCAGAAATAAATGTGCATACATGAAAAATTGCACAAAACTAAGTTACCGAAAAATTAAAACAACTGCATTTCTACCGCTAGAATACGGAAGAAATGCATAGAAAGTGAAAATAAAAATTAAATGAGCAAAAAAGTTTGCAAATAAAAATGAAAATGCAAGTGCTCGAAAAGTAAAGACGAATACATTTCTACCGCTAGAATGCGGTAGAAATGCATAAAAAGAGAACGGAAAAAAATTAAATAAGGAAAAAGTTTTTTGAAATAAAAACAAAAATGAAAATGCTTGAAAAATTAAAACGATTATGTTTTCATTATTACAATTTTATAGAAACGCCTAAAAAGTGGAAATAAGACTAAAAGAGAACGAAAAGTTTTACAATCCTAAAGATTATTTTATAAACTTATAGGAAAGAAAACAAAGTAAAAATAATAAAGTAAACCTAAACAAGTATTTGCATGAAAATAAAATTACGATTATAACGGCTAGAAATTAGACAAAAGTTAAAAGCTAAAAAGATTTTAGAAGACATAAAAGAAAAACAAAATAAGAACAAACATTAAAAATCACTTCGAGTAGGGCGCATGAATGGATTCCAAGCTATGCAAAGAGAGAGAAAACTAACACATTTTATTAATGAAAAAGTGATTACAAGAAAGCTAAAAACAAACACTAAGAGAGGGGGAAGAAAATCCCTTACATAGCATGAGAATGCAATTCGGCAGCACCTACCCTAAGCAAAGTGGTTCAAAAAGGGAACAGAAATCCTAAGCAGAAGCTCTGAATTTATAGAAAAAATTTACATGGGTCACGCCCTTGGTCACGGGCGTGACAGGGGGTGTGACAGTACTATTTGAGAAGGTGGCCGGCGATTTGACGGGAAAGTGGACTTCGGGCTGGACACGTGTCGGTCTCGCAGTGGTCACGTCCCAGGTCACGGGCGTGACGCTGGGCGTGTCAAGCAGGTGGATCTGGGCGCGGGTTGCGCCGAAAGTCTTCGGGCAGGTCTTGTCGGGCCAGCTGGAAAGGTCACGCCCCAAGTCACGGGCGTGACTCTGGGCGTGTCGGCTGGTGTCGACACTCGACGAATATCGAGCGGAAAGTGTCGAGTTGAAAATCGTCGAGCGGAAATTGAGTCACGCCCCCGGTCACGGGCGTGACGCTGGGCGTGACTGTTGGTGTCGACACTCGACGATCGTCGAGAGGAATTCGTCGAGTGGAGTGAACACGGGCTTGGGTCACGCCCCGTGTCGGGTGACACGGGCGTGACTCCGGGCGTGTCAAGCTTTGCTCTTCAAAAAATTGCTGATTTCACGGTTTTTGGATTATCACGCCCTGGTCACGGGCGTGACCAATTTGTCACGGGCGTGACTTGGCAATTTTTGGCAGATTTTTCATTTTTCTCCTGAAAAATAAAATAAAATAAGTTAGTAATATATTTATAAAATAGGAGCATTTTATTGAATAAAAATAAGTAAAAACGACAAAATGAAATGAAAATGACTAAATTAATGTACACAAAAATACATATATTTACAATTCATCACACTCTGTCATGCCCTCCTGGCTTGCTTAATATTACCTTTCCAACAATCTCGGAAAGGAATTTCCCTTGATTGTTCATGCCCTTTCTTAGAAACACTGATCCAAGCTTCATCGTAGGATCCAGTCCACACCAGGTTAGAGCTTCCCTGGTCTTTGAAGCAGTAACCTCATCTTCCTCTTTAGTTCTGGGCAACTGAAGTACCTTCCTCAGACTTTTAGGTGATACCTTAACCTTTGCTCCATGAACTCTGGATTTGATCTTGTATCTAGATTCGTCTACTTCAGACCCATTGAGGAATTTCAGTACCTCTTTCTTCCAGATTTTAGTAGGTTCAGAAACAAGATATTCTAACCCTGAATCGGCTACTAGGGTTACGATAGTCTGGATTTCTTGATCAGCATCATCGAAAGCATTGCGCACCAGCTCGTATCCTTCGTTGACGTTCTCCTCTAGCTTAGGCGCCATTAGGGTTTGTAGAATTTGTCTTGAGAGAAGAGAGGTGTCGACACAGAAGTTTGGTCTCGAAACTTTGAAAGCATGTCGACAAAGTAAGACAAAACCCTATTTATACCTTTCTAATTTTGAAGATGAACAGGCGGGACAACTAACTTAAATTGTGTCGACACTGGCAATAAGTGTCGACACTGACTTATAATGTCTCGACACATATGTGTCGACATAAGTTTAGTCAACAGATTTTATGTGTCGACACTTGTTTATATGTCGACACCACTCAACTCGACACATAGTCGAGACTTTACTTAGAATATTCTGAGTAAAACTTAAGTGTCGACACCACTTTGGATGTGTCGACACCTACTTGACATGTGTCGACACTAATATTCTGAAGTGTTGACACCAACTTCCTAGATGTGTCGACACCTGTTTCCTGAAGTGTCGACACCAATATTCTGTGTCGACATAGAAATCTCTATGTGTCGACACTTTTTTACTTAGCCATTTCCAATTCTGTAATCTTACTCTAAGTTTATCATTCCTAGTTCAATTTTAAATCTATTGAACTTAGCTTCTTCTAGGGGCTTAGTATACATATCAGCTAATTGATTATCAGTTTTAACATATTCAAGTAAAATATCTTCTCTTTCTACATGCTCCCTAAGAAAATGATATTTAATTTCAATATGTTTTGTTCTACTATGGGATACAGGATTATTAGCTATTGAAATAGCACTAGTAGAATCACAAAAGAGTGGAGTTCTACTTACCTGAATTCCATAGTCCTCAAGCTGATGTTGTATCCACAGAAGTTGAGCACAGCAACTTCCAGCAGCCACATACTCTGACTCTGCAGTTGAGATAGCCACACTTGTTTGCTTTTTGCTACTCCATGAAATTAGTCTCCCACCTAGGAATTGATAGGTTCCAGTAGTGCTTTTTCTATCTTCTTTGCATCCTGCAAAGTCTGCATCTGAATAACCTGTTAGTTCAAAATCCCCATTCCTAGGGTACCAGAGGCCTAGATAGGGAGTGCCCTTTAGATATCTCAATATCCTTTTGACTGCTGTCAAATGAGACTCTTTAGGGCAGGCTTGATACCTTGCACAGTCACATGTAGCATACATGATATCTGGTCTACTTGCAGTCAAATATATTAGGGAGCCAACTATCCCTCTATACAATGTTTCATCTACAGGTTTCCCTGCATCATCCTTGCTGAGAGACATACTTGACCACATAGGAGTCTTCATGGTACTGGATGAATCCATACCATACTTCCTTATGAGTTCTAAGGTGAACTTGGACTGACATATGGATAAACCACTCTCAGTCTGTTTAACTTGGAGACCCAAGAAAAACTTCAGCTTTCCCATACTACTCATCTCAAATTGACCTTGCATAAGTTTTGCAAACTTTTTGCAAAGGCTGCTTTCAGTAGACCCAAATATAATGTCATCTACATATATTTGGACTAGTATAACTTTGCCTCTAGATTCCCTAAGGAATAGAGTCTTATCTATTTTCCCCCTTGAGAACTTGTTCTCAATGAGGAAACTAGATAGGGTTTCATACCAAGCCCTAGGGGCTTGCTTTAACCCATATAAAGCTTTCCTAAGTCTATAGACATGATTAGGTAAAGTTGAATCAACAAAACCTGATGGCTGTTCCACATAGACTCCCTCTTTAAGATTACCATTCAGAAATGCTGACTTGACATCCATTTGGTAAACTTTGAATCCTTGATAGGTTGCATAGGCCAGGAACATCCTTATGGCTTCCAGACTGGCTACTAGAGCAAAGGTTTGATTAAAGTCAATACCTTCTTCCTGTCTATATCCTTTAGCAACCAATCTTGCTTTATTCTTAATGATGACCCCTTGTTCATCCATCTTATTCCTGTAGATCCACTTGGTACCTATTATATTGTGGTCTTTAGGTTTAGGAACAAGTTCCCAGACCTTGCACCTCTTGAACTGATTAAGCTCTTATTGCATTGCTTCAGTCCATTGTGGATCTAGTATGGCTTCTTCAAACTTCTTTGGTTCAACTTGAGATAGAAAACTGGAGTAGATTGCAGCATTCAGATTTCTGCTCCTTGTTTGTACTCCTTGTCTTGGATCTCCAATAATTTGCTCTACTGGATGATCTCTAAGATGCCTATTAGCTAGAGGCATCCTAACTTCTGATTGAACCTCTTCAGCATTTCCATCATGCTGTACTCCTTGAACTTCATCAGCAATTGGTACATGTAGTTCTCCCCCTGGACAACAGCCACTGTCTTCTACTAGCTGTCTTGCAGTAGGTACTTCTTCTATAGTAAGCTTGTCCATCTTCTTTGTTAAACCTGTGGGGCTGCATACACTACTAGATAACTCATTGTTAATAAGTTTAGTCTCATCAAATACTACATGTACAGATTCTTCTACAACTTGTGTAGACAAGTTGTAGACTCTATAAGCCTTACTGTTGTTGTTGTACCCAACAAAAATTCCCTCTTGGGACTTGGCAGCAAACTTAGTCAAGTAAGACTTTCCATTGTTAAGTATGAAGCACTTACAACCAAAGATCCTGAAGTAGGATAGGTTTGGTTTCCTGCCTTTCACAACTTCATAGGGGGTCTTGTTTAGGCTTTTAGTGATGGTAGCCCTATTTATAACATGGCATGCAGTGTTAACTGCTTCAGCCCAGAAATATTCTGGCAGTGATGTATCACTTAATAGGGTCCTACCAGCCTCAATCAAGGTTCTATTCTTCCTCTCAGCAATGTCATTTTGCTGAGGTGTTCTAGGTGAAGAAAACTCTTGAAATATCCCAAAGTCTTCACATAGTTTTGTCATGCTATCAGACTGAAATTCAGTACCATGGTCACTTCTAATCTTGACCACTGTACTGTCTAGTTCATTCTGAATTTGCTTGACAAAGCTATGGAAGACACTAGGTATTTCAGATTTCTGTCTTAAGAAGAACACCCAGGAAAACCTTGAGTAGTCATCTACAACTACGAAGGTATAGACCTTCCTACTTAAGCTGTGAACTGGCATTGGACCAAAGAGATCCATATGCAAGAGGTATAAACACCTCACAGCATCTTTGTTTTCTATGCTTCTAAAGGTGGATCTAGTCTGCTTGCCCTTTTGACAAGCTGAGCAAATACCATCTTTAACACACTTAACTTGAGGACCATTCCTCACTAACTCTTTGCTAAAGAGTTTGCCAATAGTCTTGTAGTTAAGATGGGCTAGCCTCTTGTGCCATTTGACACAATGAGAGATTGTCTCATCAGCTACAAGACACACTAGAGAACCATTGTTCTCAACCATAATGTCTAAGCAGTAGACATTCCTCTTCTTATAACCTGTCAAAATGATCTCTTGATCACTTGACCTCTTGATATGACAACCATTCTTAACAAATGAGATGTCATACCCTACATCACTTAATTTACTTATACTTATTAGGTTGTGTTTCAACCCTTTAACACAAGCCACTTGAGTAATGGTAACCAAGTTACTAGAAATGTTACCAAATCCTTTGATGATTCCTTTTTCAGAACCACCAAAGGTTACTTTTGGACCATCTTTGATTGGTATGTAGTCCTTTAGTAAACTCCTTGTTCCAGTCATATGTCTGGAACATCCACTGTCCAAGTACCATGTTGGGGCATGGCCACTTGGACTCACCTGCAAAACAGATTAATGAACCTTAGAACCCAAAGAATTCTTGGGTCCTTGGTACTTGTTAGTTTGCAACTTGACAAAGCTACCTGCAGTCTTTCCAACAGGTAGTTTGCTACTCACTTTGGCACTAGCATTGTGCCAACAGTCCATTGCAAAGTGGTCAACCTTGCCACAGCACCAACATTCAAACTTATTGTACCTTTGCTTAGGTACTGTCTTTGCTGTCTTATCTACAGCTGACTTGTTGAGTGTTGGGGCTTTGCCCTTGGACTTGGACTTAGACTGCTCAGTCCTTGCAGGTTTAATAAAACCCAGTCCAGCCTTGCCTTTGTGATGAACAAATTCATCAATTAAAGGTAGCACTGACTTAGGTTTAGAAAACCTAGCAACAAGCTCTCTCTCCTTCTGAAGATTAATCTCCAGACTCTTGATTTGATCATTTTTAAATGATATAGTTCCCATCTGAATCACTGTTATGTGCTTCAGTCTGGCTATCTCATTAAGCTTTTGATCAAATAACTTCTCAAATTCTATTGCAGCAGCTTTGAGATCAGCAATTTCCTTTGCCTGACTTTTGGCTAGGGACTTGCTCTTCTTATAAGCTTGCAACAGTACTTTATATTCATCTATCAGCTGATGAATATCTTCCTCAGACTCAGATACACTCTCATCACTAGATGATGATGAATCTGATTCTGTACTGGCACAAGAAACTGAACTTAAAGTTGAACTTTGTACCTTACTGGGTCCTGGCTGCTCCAGAATTTTGTCATTTTCAGTCAATGCCATCAGTCCTTGGCATTGACTGTCTTCTTGCTCATATATAGAATCCATAATCTGCATGAATTCTTCTACTTCTTCTTCAGCAAACAGCCCTATGTATGCCTCAGCATCTGACTCAGTTTCTGAAGAAGAAATATCTGACAGAGTCTTCTCCTTTTTGCCAACAAATTACTTTTCTTTCTTGCCTTTAAAATGAGTCTTCTTCTTGTCACTAGACTCCTTTCTCTTTTCAGGACAATCTGCAACAACATGGCCTTGTCTATTGCAGCAATAGCACACTATTTTTGAAACAGATGCCTTGCTAGACTTATTCCTCTTCCTGTCTTTCTTTGAAGACTTTTTGTTCTGATAGAAGTCTTCTTTTCCCTGTGAAGTAGAAGGCCTTGTCCTCCACTGTTTCTTCTTCAAGAACTTCTGAAAATGTCAAGTGAAGGCAGCAAAGTCTTCATCACTTTCACTACTTTCAGATTTTGTGCTGACTGACTCATCTGACTCTGATTCAGCAACCTTTGGAGGTGGAGTTGGTGACTTACCTCTGTACTTTCTTGGGGCTTCTGTCTTGAAAGCTACTGTTCTTTCCTTATGTTCATTTCTTGTTGATTTCTCCTCCTCTTTCCTCACTGTCAACTGCATTTCATATGACAACAATTTGTCAAACAGTGTAGGTGGAGGAATTTCTCCCAACTTAGCCATTTCTCTAATGGCACAGATCTTGGTGTCCCAATCTTTAGTTAGGGACCTTAGGAACTTGTCATTTAGTTCATAATTACTGAACTCTCTTCCATAAGATATGAGTTCATTCACTATCCTATAGAACTTCTTATAGCACTCAGTTATGCTATCACCCTTTCCTTGTCTAAAACTTTCATACTCTTGATTTAGCAAGAATTTTCTATCTTGCCTTACTTCTTCAGAACCCTCCATATACACAATAAGAGTATCTCACATCTCTTTGGCTGTCTTACAGTGTATTAGATTCTGAAATGTTGCATCGTCTATGGCACTCACTATAATGTTTTGAGCCCTTTTGTCCATGGTGGCTAGGACAATCTCATCCTTTGTCATTTCAGAGAAATACTTTGGTGTTCTCTAATTTGCATCTAAAACTGATATCTTCATGGGCACATATGGCCCTTCCTTTACTGTGATGTAAATCCTAGGGTCTGAGGCTTCCATAAACAGCCTCACCCTTTCCTTCCATATGCCAAAGATTTCCTTTCTGCATATAGGTAATTTCATGGATCCAAATTCCTTGTGATTCTCAGAGGAACCCATGGTTCTTGATTTTCTTGAATCTGTAATTTGACTTAGACTAAATCTGCCAATCAGGATCTCCTCAGATTGTTAGTACTTTTTGAGTAACCTCCCTCTGATACCACTTGAAAGATATAGTACCTAAACACCTAGAGGGGGGTGAATAGGTGACCAAATTCTTTTTAAACTTTAATGACAGCAATCAGTTTTTAACACAGAATCTAATCTACTTTTGCACAGCAATCACACAGCATTCACAGCAAATCACAGCACACAGAAGACACACAGTTTTATAGTGGTTCCCCAAGCTTTGGGTACATCCACTTTCCCCCTTCGCCTATCTAGCAGTGTACTAGATTCGGCCAAACTTCTCCACTATCTCAGAACCCAAACTGGTTCCTA
The DNA here is from genome assembly GCA_039583875.1 of Platanthera guangdongensis. Classification (NCBI taxonomy): domain Eukaryota; kingdom Viridiplantae; phylum Streptophyta; class Magnoliopsida; order Asparagales; family Orchidaceae; genus Platanthera; species Platanthera guangdongensis. Next base: position 85,632,912 of record CM077158.1, read on the forward strand.
CACCTCAGGCCCAAGGCCCTACAACTCAGCTTTTCCACAAAGCCTACACTCAGCCACAAAGGCCTACACTCAGCCACCAAGGCCTACACTCAGCCACCAAGGCCTACACTCAGAGATTTCAATCTCCTACACTCAGGCTCTCAAGCCCTACACTCAGCCTTTATAATTACAGGCTTACAAAACTCAGATCCAAAGGATCCTACAAGATAAAAATGATTATACAATTGTTAACTCAGCAACCCAAAGACAAGAGAGGGGAGTTGTGAGTTTCTTGATGAGTTCTTGGAAGAACTCAGCTGGAATCAATCTGACTTAGCTTTCTTCAAAGCTTCTTGAAAGTAGAACTCAATAAGATTGACTCCTTCTGCAGTTGATCCTTGATCTCTGCTTCTTAAGATCCAGAATAAATCTGAACCCTTCTTCTCAGCCTAGTTCCAACGGCTAATTTCTTGGATGGAGCTCTCTCTCTCCAACTTCTTAGATCTGCACTTTATTCTTCAAGGAATAGCTAGATCTTCTTTTTTTTAGATACTTGATCAATAATTTGAACTTTATCAATCTTTCAACTACTATTTCTGTAAACTGTGTAAGCCTATTTATAGGCCTTCTTCATGGTAACCGGCTGGTCCGGTTCATAACTGCTTTCTGACAACTCTGACAAGTGCTGTAGACCGGCTGGAACGACAGCTGTCAAGTCATCCAGTCAGTTCTTGAAAATTCTCTAACTGTCTGAAAGTGTCGAGACTTTCTGTCTTTAAGTGTCGACACTTATAGATCAAGTGTCGACACAAGTTGTGTAAGTGTCGACACAAGTCTACAAGGTGTCGACACAACTCCTTGTGTTGTAGATTCTATGTCTCGACACAGTTTCTTCTTCATGTGTCGACACTAAAATTGAGTGTCGACACAAGTACTTGATCTTCTGTATTTTGCTGAATTCTTCTAAGTGTCGACACATCTCCTTTGTGTCGACACATCTTCATGTGTTGAATCTGTTAAGTGTCGACACTGCTTCTTGGTGTCGACACATGTCTTCAGTGTTGATACTTGCTGAGTGTCGACACAGCTCCTTGTGTCGACACATTCTTCCTCTTGTTGAGACTTCAGCTGAGTGTCGACACATTCTCATAGTGTCGACACTTGTACTTAGAATAATTTGTTGATCTTGCTATTCTTTGCTAAGTGTCGACACAGCTCCATGTGTCGACACTTTCTTCAAGTGTTGAGTCTTCAGCTGAGTGTCGACACATTGTTCTGGGTGTCGACACTTACTTCAAATGTTGACTCTTCTGTTGAGTGTCGACACATTGTTCTTGGTGTCGACACTTACTTCAAGTGCTGACTCTTTTGTTGTGTGTCGACACATTGTTCTGGGTGTCGACACTTTCTTCAAATGCTGACACTTCTATTGAGTGTCGACACATTGTTCTGGGTGTCGACACTTATACTTAGTCTCTGCTGACTTTTGCTGAGTGTCGACACAGCTCCAAGTGTCGACACTTTCTGGTGTAGACACAGTTCTTCTAGGTGTCGACACTGCTGCTAAGTGTCGACACAGCTTTACTGCACTTTTCTTCACTGAGTGTCGACACAGCTCCTTGTGTCGACACTTTGTTCTGTCTGGTGTCGACTCAGCATCCCTGGTGTCGACACAAGTACTCCAAGTGTCGACACTGCTTGTCTGGGTGTCGACACAAGCTTTCTTAAGTGTCGACACTTTCCCTCTGGGTGTCGACACATGTACTTAGAATATTTTTCTTCAGTCCTGCAAATACTTAACCTGCACAAGTAACTCAAAATACATCAAATACATTTTGATGTATATCATTGAGTAGGGTGAGGCTTCTTCAAATTAGGTACATTTAAACCAATGTACCCAACAGTGCTCCCACCGGATAGTCATGAATCAGGACAAAGCCTAATATAAACACATCATACACACAAAGTATCAAAAGAAACAATAAAGTATATTAACTCGTACCTATGACGACGTCACTTTGATTTATGGCCTCTTGTTGGCCAAGATTATATACTCGAGGTTGCGCCTGGGATGCAGAGGACTCCATCACTGTCTTTCCCTTTTCCGTATAAGACGCTCCGATCTTCTTCTCACCCTTTGACGAACCAACCCGACAGTCACAGGCTAGATGACCCACCTTACCACAAGTTAACATGCGTGAGGGTCTTGCCTAGAAGTTGCTCCTAACGCAATAGTAGAGGGAGCCTGTGTAGAAGACTTGGATCTCTTACACCATTTCTTTTGGTAGTTTGTTTTTCCCGGGTGCGGTGCTTTGAACTCGGGCTTTGCCACCGCCAAGTTCCTCTTGCCCTGTACCCGCTTCATATCTTTCTCCAACACACGAGTCGTATCAACCAATGCTTGAAACCCCTGCTTCACCGAACTCGAGAGCAGGAATCTCAGCTCATCCTACAACCCTTCGTAGAACCTATTGGTTTTACGCTCTTCGTCAGAAAAGATAGATCTCGCATAACGTCCCAACCTTGTAAACTCATGTAAGTAGGTATCAACACTACTTTCTCCCTAAGTTAGATGCTGGAATTCATTTTTCATGGCTATGCGCTGAGCCGATGGCAAGTGCTTTGCCAAAAATAGTCTTGAAAACTCCTCTATCAAGACTTCCATCAGTTGTATACCTGCCAAGTGGTGCAGCTTCATTTCATCCCACCAAAGTCGAGCCTCTCCTTCCAACAGGAAAGTGGCCAAGGTAACTTTCTGTTACTCCTTAGTTCTTATCGCCATCAAAATCCTCTTGATGCGTGTAAGCTAATTCTCTTCCTGCATTGCGGATCCCGCCCCCGTGAACGTAGGAGGATTGAAGCTCATAAATTGCTTCAGTTGTCGTTCCGTTGCTCATGGATCTACAACAGCCGCAATAGGTACAGGCATCACACCAACGTGTCCTGGCATCACCGCAGGCTGCGCCTGGATCATTGCAAACAACGCCTCGGCAACTAAGTGTACAATCTCCGCATACGGAGCAGGTGTAGGCATCTCAGCTGGTGTCATACTCTCATCAGAATGCAGGGGCTCAGACTGCCCTGCACCACTTCGAGTTGCCTATACATGTAAAAGACACACTTTAATGACTTTGTAAAAGCAACAACAATAATGTAGGAATGCGCAGGTTACTCAAACAAGTGTATTTACATTCCTTAGTGTACATTCTTGATTTCATTTATGTTCTAACGGGTCGCATTTACACGTGCTCGCGACCCCGCAAAAGAATTCGACCACGAATTCGAAGGAGGAAGACCAAGACAAGCCCATCTGGATAGGCATCCAACGGAAATCCCTTAACGTTCCACCTTTTGGTGGGGGAAATCCATGCACATGCCAAATTAAGGAATTCACATGTCCAAGGAGGAAGATCGTTACCCTTGTCATTTTCTTCGGAGCCATGAAAAAGCTTTGATACGCGGATGGAAATGAGCGCCTCACTTTTCCCTTCTCAAATCTAGCTTCAGATCTTGTTTTCAACCACAAAATCTGCTCCATCAACTTCAGCAAGATCCACCCTAAAACGTAGCTCCAGCTGAGAGGTTTCTGCTCCAGAACTGGAAAGAGAGAGAATTGAAAAGTAAATAATGATTTCCTCCTTCCTATCCCTCTACATAAGTGACCTCGGATTATATCTCAGCCATACGATAGACTCATCCAAGACAAGCAATGGCTCGGGTTGAAGCTGAAAAATTCAATCACCGCTCAGTGTCCGCACACCAGCCACCTGACACGAGTCGCCACTCGGCCATATCTTCTTATTTCGACAATTCATCGAATGGGAGTCACATTCGTCGAATGTAATTCATCAAACGGGAGAGAATTCATTGAACGGAGTCTGAGTTCGTCGAACTGGACATAACACCTGACAGAGCTACTTTCGTCGAGCTCTGCTCGACGAGTTTCATCGAGCTTTGCTCGATGCTTTCGTCGAGCAATACTCGACGATTTTTGTCGAGCTCTGGTCGACTTCAAGTATATTACCGCCAACTCCTTTTTGGGGTGTTACACATTCTCTGTAAAATCCCATGTTACTTCTGGACCCCTCAACTTAGATTGGGTTAGGCATGAGGTGAGATTTAAGGAGATCAACTATGTTTGACCCTAGGTAGTGGGTGGTAGCCATGTGGGGCCCACTATAGGACCATAGTCAAACTAGGTCAAACTAGCCTAAGTGGGGACCCTAGCCACACTATGACTCCCACCACATTGCCCTAACCCTAAAAAACAATCTAAGTGGACCCTAGGGCATGTCACTAGGTCAACACTTTGACCCCAATTGACCAAAGTCAACCTTGGGCTTAAATTGGTCAAACCCACACTCATAAGCCCAATTAGCCTAAGTACGGCACCCCCTTGACCCAACCCAAGTTGGTTGGTGCCACTAGACCCATTTCCATCAAATGGGGTCAGCCCACCCACCATGTTGACTAAGTCAACTCTCCAAGTCAACAAGTCAACTATTTGACCTAAAAGAATGAAATGAAGACCAAGCCATCCTCCATTGGACCAAGCCCACCAAAATTGGCCCATGGCCAGCCCAAGTGAATAAGACCAGCCCTACCCCTCTAAATCAGGAGAGAGAATAAATGCAAAGGGGTAGAAATGTGATTTTGAGAGAAGGAGGAGAGAGAAATGGAGAAGAAAGGGAATGGTGGCCACATGGCCACCCCTTCAGCTGAATTTATCTGCCCAAAACCAGATGGCCGACCTCCTCTCTCCATTCCAGCAGAAAATAGGGGCTGAGAGCCACTTGGCAGCAGGGGCGGAGCAACCAAAGCTCAAACCGAGCTCACATAGGTGATATCTCCATAAACAGCCAAACTCAGCCCAAACAGACCACACCAATAGCTTCAGGAGGTAGAAAGGAGTGGAATTCGAGTGCTGGAACATGGAGAACGATGGAGAATCAAGCTTTCGGGGTGTAGCTCGCCGGTGCACCACCACCATGGCAAACCGCCGCCTGACCCGCAGCCAAGCCCCAATCCAGGTTCGTTTCACCTCACCTCTACCCGTACTAGCATCTTAGATCGATTAGGTGAGATATCGGGCTCAACTGAGCCCGATGCCATGTGAGAAAAATGAGATTTTTCCAAGCTTTTGAAACCGCTCGGGTTCGCTGTCGCCGCCGTCTTCCGCCGCCCCATCGCCGGGAAACGATAGCCACCACCACCGTGAAGGTGATGACACCGTTGGCCGGAGGTGGCGCCGCCTCAGCTGGCCGGAAACCGCCAGCAAAACCGCTCCAGGTCGGCTCAATCTCAGCCGTGAATCCATTGGAGAAGATGAACGGATCTCGTCGGTTTTCGCTTTAAGATCCGTGCAAATCTATTAATATGATTTAAATTAAATGTGATGCATAGTAAAATTTAATTAAGTGTCACAAAAATACAGTCATGTTTCATGTTATTTTTAGGCCTCTTATATGCACTTCCAGAAACTAGTCCCTAAATGAAAGATGTAGCTGACTGTCTTACCTTTAATTTGCCACCTTAAAGTTGTGATTTGGTGTAGTGTACAGTCCTGTAGGGCATTTCTCCTAGGACTGGTCCTAGACTAGGGCAGAACTTCATTTGGATGCCCAAGTCAAACCAGCAATCACCATGGCCCCAACGTTTGGGTATATGCATGATTAGGGCATACCTAGTCCCTGCCAAAATTTAGGAATTTGTGAAACACTTTTTCCTATAGTTTTGGTCAAAATGTCAAAATATAAATAAATGTAATTTATGGAGTTATATGACTCCTCATGACCCCAAATTTTGGAGGTGGGTCCCTGGGAACACCATTAGTGCATGATAAAAATTTCAGCACATTTGGATCACTGCATGGTCGGAAAATCCACTTGCATGTGTTGGTGTTCATATTACCTTGGGTGCTAATAGTAAAACTTTAAATATTGTGCATTCAGCCTAATGGAGGCAGGCAAAAATCTTGGATTTGTTTACAGTGGTTCATTAGGGTAAATTTCACCCCTCAAAGTAATTATGGGATTTTTGGAATCAAAAATCCCATTAATTGGAATTTATTTTAAATGTAGCTCTTTAGAAAATAAATTTGGAAAATAGGTTTTCCTCAAGCACAAATCCTCAAACTTTGACAAGATGTAGATATGGTTACATATGACTTAGGACAATTTGATATCTCTGTTTGATGAACTTTTGGAAAAAAATATCTTAAAATGTTCATTTTACCCTTATATCATTTATTCTTGAATTGATGGTTATGCACCTCAGAAAAATTTGGAAATATTTCTAGTGCTGTAAAATTGTATTATTGGTCTTGCATAAATTTTTCAGAATTAATGGGTGTATTGATAGTTTTTAAATTAATATAATGGCATTTTTGGTAAATATGTAAGAATGGAAATTGATAGGCCATTACACAATCAAAGTTGATGAAACTCTGCCAATAGTCATAAATTATTGTTTTATATGTTCTGTAATTTTCCTGGAATTTTGGATTACATATTACCTATACTTCGTTTGGAAATGGAAATTATGTGAATTTGGAATTAAATAAGGAATTGATATAAATAATCTAACGAAAATTATGAAACTCTGTAGACAGTAATAATTTATCATTATACATCTCAGGAAAAATTACCTAGGTCAGTGGATGTTAAATCATACTACTTCATGTGTAAAGTGACCTAGTAATTAATTTAAAAGATTTAATTAAAGGATTATTTAGCCAAGGAAAATTATGAGAATTCATAGGATAGTTCCCTTAGCCCATATCACCCTAGGATAAATATTTAGGGGCAACATGCCTTAAGGATTGGAAGATTCCATTTTTAGGGTAATAATAGGACATGGTCTGCATATAACATAAATAGGTCTTGCCTTAGGGGTTACCAGGGGATTGATTATCAGAAGAAATAAGAGAGTGCAATACGAATGATCCCTGGTGGGTAGTATGGTCTTAGTGATGGGTCAAAAGTGCAAGTCTTTAGGTAGCAACTGAAGTGGGGGTCGACGGAAGACCGTCGATTTCCCGGTAACATCTTAAGTCACTAGGGTTGTTTCAGAGCAACAAAGAGAGCTGGGGTGAAACATGGGTAGCCATCAACTAAAATAAATATCCTTGCGAAACGGAATGCTGGGCGTAATCCCAACACAGTTCCTAGTGCCCCTTGAGAGCCCTTCACAGGGAATACCAGGGGCAGTCCTGGGATTAACCTTAAATCTCTAAGTATAATAACCCGTAGATAAGAGTAGTCTAATAGGTTAGGACATTTGTCGTACCTTCTCACCCGTGTAGGGTTGGAGAGTTTCATGATATATGCTCACCCGTTTAGGGTTTGAGGGAGTTGGTATTAAGGCACTAATGTGCGTTCTCACCCGGGTTGGGTTTGAGGGTTTTCAGGACGGGTTTGGTCCTGCGAGCGGAAGGCTCGGAAAAAAATACTTGCATGTGCATAAATATAGTGGCGGGGCATGCGGTACTGGCCGTTCGTCACACCGATAGCAGTACGGTGCACCAGGCGGTTGTGAGGGTTAGAGGGGTCAGTGGGTTGTTTTACACTACGGTCTGGAGGACGACACCCGATAACGCACATCCGACCCAACAAGACTGACGGGTTGTCAGCAAAGTACATACGCAAGACTCTAGAGTGCACCTTGGACGTGTACAGAGGCGTTTGAGAGGGGTCTAAGGCTTGGTAGTGTGCATACCGGCCTAGAAGCAGAGACGCCCGCTCCGCTGCTGTCGTAGCCACAGCGGTGGTACCCGAGAGTGATGCTAGCTCTCAAAAAGTGGGAACTAAAGGTCTGTGATCACAGAGTCGTTGTGTGTGAGTTGCACTTGCCTGTACATAAAATTGCATCATAACATTCATTCATATTAGGTCATACACTTCATAGATCCTTATCATATAAATTAGTATGGGCTCTTTTATATGATAAGTTAAATTTCCTGGAAATCCTAACTTATATATTTGTATGGGAATTTATATAAGTTAGGGTACTTTTGTGATGATAGTATAGTGGTAGATTAGTTTAGTTACTTGCTCTTACTGCTGTCCTTTACTTCCTTTATTGTACTGCTCTTACTCACTTGTACTATACTTAGAACTGCTAGAGTAGATCATTATTACTTATTACAACTGCTAGTTAGATTCTGCCACCTGCTTCCACTTTTGCTACCCCTTGTTGTCCTCCGCTTTGTCCTCCCGCTCGGTGCCTAGGAGCTGCGGGGCGAGGTGAGGAGGAAACGACTTAGTCTTTTTGACTAATGGTCGGTGACCAAACTATTTTTAGGAGCCCGTGGAGATGGAGCACCAGCACGTCGAGGAGGCAGGACTTGAGGAGCAGATACCGCTTCAGCAGGCTACTACCACTACTGTGCGTCCTCAGGTGGGACGAGATGCGATATGCTAGTATAGCTTCCGCTTTTATTTATTTTGAGAGAGAGTGGTTTTGATGTACAGGGCATAAGCCCTTATTACTCTTTCTTTCTTTTGTACTCTTCTGTGGACTATATTGATGTACCTTTCATTTCATTTATATGATTGTACCATGTGACTTGTGGACTAGTGGATTTACTTACTGCTTTACTTCTTCTTCTCATATTGGCCTACAGGTTATGTTTATGATCGTAGTAGCCGGCAGAATCGGCGTGTTGCGGTGTCGACTAACCCGTGCGTTAGTGCCACCGTAAGACGGCGATTCTGGGCATAAGACTTGGTACCCTCCTTGGTAAGGGGGGGGGAAGGGGTCTTACATTCTCTAGGGGAGGGGTAGTGTTGGTAAGCCATCAGGGGGTCATCATAGAGTAGGCTGTGGTCTTGCATTTTCCCTTCATAAATAATCAAGTAGAGTACAAGGCCATCATAGTAGGATTGCGACTGGCCAAGGAACTTGGGGTACAAGACATGAAAGTGTTCACGGACTCGCTGGTTGTAGTGTCCCAGATCAGGGGTGAGTTTGAGGATAGGGATCCTACCCTCATGGAGTAGTTATCCAAGGTGAGGGTGATGGTCGGCGGGTTCCGGACATTTTCCATCCAACATGTCCCCAAGGAGGAGAGCACAGCGGCCAATCGGTTGGCTATGTTTTGGCCCCGAGGTGGAGGAACTTTGACAGAGTTGTTCCACACGGCGATCGAGGAAGGATAGTTGATGGAAGTGGATCGGCGGCCCTTATGGGTGGATCCCTTTGTAGTTTTCTTGACTACTGGAAAACTTCCTGAAGGGACCAAAGATGTGAAGGGCTTCAGTCATAAATCAACACATTTTCTAATGCACGAAGGAGGGTTGCATCAGAAGAGGTCGGGACTGCTGGTGCGATGCATAGCGGGGGAGGAAATCCCACGGATTCCAGAAGAATTGCACGAGGGCGTATACGGTAGTCATTCAGGAGGCAGGACTTTGGAGGCAAGGGTGGTCATGCAGGGGTACTTTTGGTCGTCTCTGAAGAAGTATACGACAGAGATTGCAAGGAGGTGCCAAAAATGTCAACTCTACGCCCCCTCCAACTCTTGCCCGCCCAAAGGCTTCAAAACATCATGGCGCCATGGCCTTTCTCCATCTTGGGGATGTATTTGGTTGAGCCTTTTCTCCTGACAAGCGTGCAGGGAAGGTTTCTTTTAGTGATGACTGATTATTTCTCAAAATGGCTGGAGGTCAAGGCGTTGGCCAACGTAACCTCCTAGGTCATCAAAAATTTTATATGGGGAAGATCATCTACCGACATGGGTTTCCCCAAGCCATCGTCACGGACAATGGACCCCAGTTTGCAAGCGAAGATTTCATCAGTTTTTGCACGTATCTAGGGATGAACCTCAGGTTTGCCTCCGTTCACCATCCTAGGAGCAACGACCAGGTGTAGGCGGCAAACAAAATTATAGTGAATCTGCTTAAGAAGAAGGTGGAGAACCTGAGTGGGAGTTGGGAGGAGTAGCTACCCTCGATGTTATGGGCTCTTCGGACAACCCCCACACATCCACCGGAGAGATCCCCTTCAAGCTTTCGCACGGGTGTGAGGTGGTCTTGCCGTGGAATTTGTGGTTCGGTCGCTGCGAGTCGCAAACGGTAGTGGCAGAGATGAGGAGTGGAGGGAAGAAAATGAAGGGGAGCTATGACTCTCGCTGGATATGGTGGAAAAGCTTCGAGACGTGGCTGTCATCGGGCATGAGGAGATCAAGTTGCGGATGACCAAGTATTTTGACAAACATGTCAGGATCAAGCAATTCAAACATGAAGATCTAGTCCTGAAGAAAGTGGACGTCGCAGGATGGTCAATAGTAGTTGGGAAGCTCAATCCTAATTGGGAGGGTCCCTACATAGTTGAAAAGGTCCCGGGGTCGGGAGGCTACCACCTCCAGAATATGGAGGGGGTAACCATGAGCCATACTTGGAGTGGTGACAATCTGAAGCATTTCTATCCTTAGTTGGGGGTAAGATTGTAAATCCTATTATAATGAATTCATTAAATTGACTCATGTTTGTTTATTTTGAAGATTGCAGAGAGATTATGGTTTGAAAAACCCCGAGAGGATCCCGCCGTCCAGGCGTCCATTAGCTGGCATGGCTGGAAGGCGCACTCGGCCCTGAGTAGACCTGCTGTCAGGCTCTCACTAGCTGGCAGGGTCGTAGGCTCACATGGAGGAAAAGGAAAAAAGGTTGATGATTTTGAAATACCCCGAGTAGATCTCGTTGTCCAGGCTTCCAATAGCTGGCAGGGCTGGAAGGCACACTCAGCCCCGGTAGACCTATTGTCAGGCTCTCACTAGCTGGCAGGGTCGTACTCTCGCTTAGGGGGGTAAGGGAAGACCCCGAGTAGATTTTGATATCCAGTCTTCCATTAGTTGGTATACATCAAAATGTATTTGATGTGTTTTGAGTTTAGTTGTGCAGGTTAAGTATTTGCAGAAGAAGCTGAAAAGTTTTTAAGTCCATGTGTCGACACCCAGAAGAAAAGTGTCGACACTTAAGAAGACTTATGTCGACACCCAGAGAAGCAGTGTCGACAGTTGGAGTAAATGTGTCGACACCAGGGATGCAGAGTCGACACCAGAAGGAAAGTGTCGACACATAAAGGCTGTGTCGACACTCAATGAAGAAATGTCCAGAGAAGCAGTGTCGACACTTAGAAGCAGTGTCGACACCCAGAGGAACTTTGTTGACATCAGAAAGTGTTGACACTTGGAAGCTGTGTCGACACTCATCAAACTTCAACATAGTCTAAGTACAAGTGTCGACATAATAAAGAATGTGTCGACACTCAGCAGAAGACTCAACACATGAAGAAAGTGTCGACACTAGGAGGCTGTGTCGACACTCAGCAAAGTTCAACAAATTCTAAGTACAAGTGTCGACACAAATGAGATGTGTCGATACTCAGCCAAAGTCTCAACACAAGAAGAATGTGTCGACACAAGGAGATGTGTTGACACTCAGCAAGTATAAACACAGAAGGCATGTGTCGACACCAAGAAGATGTGTCGACACTGAACAAGTTCAACACAAGAAGATGTGTCGACACAAAGGAGTTGTGTCGACACTTACAAGAAATCAACTAAGTACTGAAGAACAAGGAGTTGTGTCGACACACAATATCAGTGTCGACACATGTTGAAGAAGCAGTGTCGAGAAGTAATTTCTACAACACAAGGAGTTGTTTCGACACCATGAAGGCTAGTGTCGACACTTAGTCTACTTGTGTCGACACTTGGTCTATCAGTGTCGACACTTAAAGACTGACTGTCTCGACACTTTCAGACAGTTACAGATATTTCAAGAAGTGACTGGATGACATGACAGCTGCCATTCCAACCGGTCTACTGCAACTGTCAGAGATGTCAGAAAGCTGTTAGAAACCGGATCAGCCGGTCACCATGAAGGAAGCCTATATAAAGGCTTATTCTGTCAACAGAAGAAGATGATTAAGAAGAAGATCAAGCAATTCATTGAAGAATCAATTCAAGTGAAGATCTAAGTAGTTGGAGAGAGAGCTCCTTCCAAGAAGACAGCTGTTGAACCAGGCTGTGAAGAAGGTTTCAGATTGAGATCTGAAACTTAAGTTGCAGTGATTGAAGATCAGCTGCATAGAGAATCAACCCTACTGTGTTCTACATTCAAGAAGCTTTGAAGGAAGCCAAGAAAAGTTGATCTCAGCAGAGTTCTTCCAAGAACTCATCAAGAAACCTGTCAACTCTTCTCTCTTATTCTGAGTTGAGGTTATATACATTGTATTCTTAATTTCTTGTAGGATCCTTAGGGATCTGAGTTGTAAGCCTGAAATTATAAAGGCTGAGTGGTAGGGCCTGTGTGCCTGAGTGTAGGAGATCCATTTCTCTGAGTGTAGGCCTTATTGAAGGCTGAGTGTAGGCCTTGTTGAAGGCTGAGTGTAGGTCTTGGTGAAGACTGAGTGGTAGGGCTTTGAGCCTGAGCTGTAGGAACCTGTTTTGGGGTTATGAGTGTAAGATCTGAGGATCTGAGGAATAGTGGAGCAGTTTGGTCGAATCTAGTACACTACTAGATAGGCGTAGGGGGAAGGTGGATGTACCCAGACCTTGGGGAACCACTATAAAACTGTGTGTACTCTGTGTGTGTGATTCTGTGATTACTGTGTTGAATTGCTGTGAAGAAGTATTTATAATTCTGTGATTAAATCTACCAAAAAGTTACTCAAAGCGAGGTTACTCAAAAAGGACTTAACTGTCTGAGTAAAAGATCCTATTGGCAGATTCAGTATAATCAAGTGCAGAATCAAGAAAATCAAGAAAATGGGTTCCACAGAGAATCACAAAGAACTTGGATCCATGAAGTTGCCAATCTGTATAAAGGAGATTTTTGGCATCTGGAACGAAAGGGTTAGACTATTTATGGAAGCCTCTGACCCTAGAATCTATATCACAGTTAAAGAAGGGTCATATGTGCCAATGAAGGTATCTGTGTTGGATGCAAATCAGAGAACTCCAAAAGACTTTTCTGAAATGACCAAGGATGAGATTATTCAGGCCACCATGGACAAAAGGGCCCAGAATATTATAGTAAGTGCAATAGATGATGCTACATTTCAGAACTTGATACACTGTAAAACATCAAAGGAGATGTGGGATACTCTGATAGTGTACATGGAGGGTTCTGAAGAAGTTAGACAGGACAGAAAGTCATTATTAAACCAAGAGTATGAGAGCTTCAGACAAGTAAGGTCTGATAGCATAACTGAGTGCTACAAGAAATTCTATATGATAGTTAATGAGCTAATGTCCTATGGAAGAGAATTCAGCAATTATGAGCTGAATGATAAGTTCTTGAGATCCCTAACTAAAGACTGGGATACAAAGATTTGTGTCATAAGGGAAATGGCCAAGTTAGCAGATATTCCTCCTCCAACATTGTTTGGAAAGCTGTTATCCTATGAAATGCAGCTAATGGTTAGGAAAGAGGAGGAGAAGACTACCAGAATAGAGCATAAAGAAAGAGTTGTGGCATTCAAGACAGAAGCCACCAAGAAATATAAAAGTAAGTCTCCATCTCCACCACCAAAAGTTGTTGAGACTGAGACAGATGAGTCAGACAGTAAGAATTCTGAAAGCAGTGAGAGTGATGAGGACTTTGCAGCTTTCACAAGACATTTTCTGAAGTTCCTGAAGAAGAAACAGTGGAGGTCTAAGCCATCCACTACACAAAAGTCATCAAAGAATGACAGGAGAAAGCCCAACTCAAGTAGAACTACATCTTCAAAGATAGTCTGTTATTGTTGCAACAAATAAGGACATGTTGTTGCTGACTGTCCTGAGAAGAGGAGAGAGTCAACAGATAAGAAGAAGACTCAAATCAAGGTCAAAAAAGAAAGGTCCTTTGTTGCAAAGAAGGACAAAAGTCTGTCAGATATGTCTTCTTCAGAATCAGATTCAGAAGCTGAAGCTTACATTGGACTGTTTGCTGAAGAAGAGGAAGAAGAGTTCATCCAGTTAATGAACTCTATATATGAGCATGAGGACAATCAGTGCCAGGGACTGATGGCCTTGTCAGAAGGAGACAAAATCCAGGATCAGCCTGGACCAAGTCAGGTACAAAATTGTTCTATTAGTTCAATTTCTAGTACTGGTTCAGAATCAGATTCATTAACATCAAGTGATGAGAGTGGATCTGAATCTGAAGGAGATATTCATCAACTGATTGATGAATATAGAGTAGTGTTGCAAGCTTTAAAGAAAAGCAAATCCTTGGCCAAGAGTCAGGCTAAGGAGATTGCTAATCTTAAAGTTGCTGCAACAAATTTTGATAAGGTGATTGATCAAAAATTAAATGAAATAGCCAGGCTGAAGAACATAACTGTTATTCAGATGGGGACTATAACATTCAAGAATGATCAAATAAGAAATCTGGAGATTAGTCTTCAGAAGGAGAGAGATATAGTTGCAAGGTTTTCTAAACCAAAATCTATTTTACCTTTGATAGATGAATTTGTACATCCAAAGGGTAAAACTGGATTAGGGTTTACACAACCTGCTAGGACTATAAAGTCCAAGTCTAAGGGCAAAGCCCCAGTACTCAAAAGCCTGCTGTAGATAGAACAGCCAGGGTTGTACCTAAGCAAAGGTACAACAGATTTGAGTGCTGGTGTTGTGGAAAGGTAGGCCACTTTGCCATGAACTGTTGGCACAATTCAAGTGCCAAGGTGAGTAGCAATCTGCCTGCTAGAAAAGCTACAGGTAGTTTTGTTAAGAGGCAAACTAACCAGCACCAAAGACCCAAGAATTCTTTGGGTTCTAAGGTTCTCTAATCTGTTTTGCAGGTGAGTCCAAGTGACCATGCCCCAATATGGTACTTGGACAGTGGATGTTCCAGGCAGATGACTGGAACTAGGGGATTGCTAAAGGACTACACACCAATCAAGGATGGTCCTAAAGTCACCTTTGGTGGTTCTGAAAAAGGAATCATCAAAGGTTTTGGTAACATTGCTAGCAATTTTATAACAATTACTCAAGTGGCTTATGTTAAAGGTTTGAAAGATAACCTTATTAGTATAAGTCAGCTGAGTGATTTAGGATATGACATCTCATTTGTCAAAGATGGTTGTCATATCAGGAGATCAAATGATCAAGAGATCATTCTGACTGGTTACAGAAAGAGAAATTTCTATTGTCTAGACATTATGGGTAAGAACAATATTTCTCCAGTGTGTCTTATAGCTGATGAGAAAGTCTCTCATTGTGTCAAATGGCGCAAGAGGCTAGCCCATCTCAACTACAAGATAATTGGCCAACTCTATAGTAAAGAGTTAGTGAGGAATGGTCCTCAGGTTAAGTGTATTAAAGATGGAATATGCTCAGCTTGTCAAAAGGGCAAGCAGACTAGATCCACCTTTAATAGCATTGAAAACAAAGATGCTGTGAGGTGCTTATACATCTTGCATATGGATCATTTTGGTCATATGCCAGTTCACAGCCTAGGTAGGAAGGTCTACACATTTGTAGTTGTAGATTACTACTCAAGGTTTTCCTGGGTGTTCTTCCTTAGACAGAAATCTGAAATACCTAGTATCTTCTATAGTTTTGTCAAACAAATTCAGAATGAGTTAGACAGTACAATGGTCAAAATAAGAAGTGACCATAGTACTGAATTCCAGTCTGACAGTATGACAAACTATGTGAAGAATTTGGGATATTTCAGGAATTTTCTTCACCAAGAACACCTCAGCAAAATGGCATTGCTGAAAGGAAAAATAGAACCTTGATTGAGGCTGGTAGAACCCTATTAAGTGACACATCTCTCCCAGAATATTTCTGGGCTGAGGCAGTAAACACTGCATGCCATTGAATTAATAGGGCTACTATCACCAAAAGTCACAATAAGACCCCCTATGAGATTGTGAAAGACAGAAAACCAAACCTATCCTATTTCAGGATCTTTGGTTGAAAATGTTATATACTGAACAATGGTAAGTCTTACTTAAACAAGTTTGCTGCCAAATCCCAAGAGGGGATCTTTGTTGGGTACATCAATAACAGTAAGGCATATAGGGTCTACAACTTGACTACTCAAGTTATAGAAGAGTCAGTACATGTAGTATTTGATGAAGCTAGACTCATTAACAATGAATTGTCTAGAAGTATTTGCAGCTCCACAAGTGTGACTGAAAAGATGGACAAGCTTACTATTGAAGAAGGTTCTACTGCAAGACAGCAAGTGGATGATAGTGGCTGCTGTCCAGGGGGAGTACTAGATGTACCTGATGCAGAAGAAGACCAAGGAGTGCAGCAAGTTGAAGAAGCTGAAGGAGTTCAACCTGAAGCCAGGCTGCCTCCAGCTAATAGACATCTAAAAGATCATCCAGCCAATCAAATTATTGGTGATCTAAGTCAAGGGGTACAAACAAGGAGCAGAAATCTAAGTTCAGTACTCTACTCCAGTTTTCTATCCCAAGTTGAGCCAAAGAAATTTGAAGAAGTCATCCTAGACCCTCATTACATTGAGGCAATGCAAGAGGAGCTGAATCAGTTCAAGAGATACAAAGTCTGGGAGCTTGTTCCTAAACCAAAAGACCACAACATAATTGGAACTAAGTGGATCTTCAGGAACAAGATGGATGAACATGGAGTGATTATAAAGAACAAAGCAAGACTGGTTGCTAAGGGATATAGGCAGGAAGAAGGTATTGACTTTGATCAAACCTTTGCTCCAGTAGCCAGAGTGGAGGAAATAAGAATGTTCTTGGCCTATGCAACCTATCAAGGGTTTAAAGTATACCAAATGGATGTTAAGTCAGCCTTTTTGAATGGCAATCTGAAGGAAGAAGTCTATGTGGAACAGCCATCAGGTTTTATTGATTAAACTAAACCTAATTATGTTTATAGACTTAGGAAGGCTTTGTATGGGTTAAAACAAGCCCCTAGGGCTTGGTATGAAACCCTATCTAGTTTCCTCATTGAGAATAAATTCACAAGGGGGAAAATAGACAATACTCTATTCCTTAAGGAATCTAGAGGCAAGATCATACTAGTCCAAATATATGTAGATGGCATAATATTTGGGTCTACTGAAAATAGTCTTTGCAGAAAGTTTGCAAAACTTATGCAAGGACAATTTGAAATGAGCAGTATGGGGGAACTTAAGTTCTTATTGGGTGTCCAAGTTAGACAGACTGAGAATGGTTTATCCATATGCCAGTCTAAGTTCACTCTAGAATTGATCAGGAAGTATGGTATGGAATCATCAAGTACCATGAAAACTCCTGTGGGGTCAAGTATGTCTCTTAGCAAAGATGATGCATGGAAACCTATAGATGAGACTTTGTATAGAGGGATAGTTGGCTCCCTATTGTATTTGACTGCAAGTAGACCAGATATCATGTATGCTACATGTGTCTGTGCTAGGTACCAAGCTTGCCCTAAAAAGTCTCATTTGACAGCAGTCAAAAGAATTCTGAGATATCTTAAGGGCACTCCTTATCTAGGCCTTTGGTACCCTAGGAATGGAGACTTTGAACTGACAGGTTATTCAGATGCAGATTTTGCAGGCTGCAAGGAAGATAGGAAAAGTACAACTGGAACCTGTCAATTCCTAGGTGGAAGACTGATATCATGGAATAGCAAGAAACAAACAAGTGTGGCTATCTCCACGGCAGAATCAGAATATGTTGCTGCAGGAAGTTATTGTGCTCAACTTCTATGGATACAACATCAGCTAGAAGACTATGGTATACAAGTAAGTAGAACACCTCTATTTTGTGATTCTACTAGTGCTATTTCTATTGCAAACAATCCTGTCTCCCATAGTAGGACTAAGCATATAGAAATCAAATACCATTTTCTAAGAGAACATGTGGAAAAAGGAGATATTTCACTAGAATATATAAATACAGATAATCAACTAGCTGACATGTATACTAAGCCCTTAGATGAAACCAAATTCAATAGTTTCAAAATTGAATTAGGTATGATAAACTTAGAATAAATTTTCAAAAATGGCTAAGTAAAATGGTGTCGACACAGAGTTGTCTGTGTCGACACATAGAAGTGGTGTCGACACTTCAGAGAAATGGTGTCGACACATCTAGGAAGTCTGTGTCGACACTTCAGAGAATTAGTGTCGACACATAAATAGTAGGTGTCGACACATCCAAGGTGGTGTCGACACTTAATATTTATACAGAATTAGTCTAGTAAAGTCTCGACTAAGTGTCGAGCTAAGCGGTGTCGACACATAAACAAGTGTCGACACATATATTCTGTCAACTATACTTGTGTCGACACATGGTTGTCGAGACATTATAAGTCTGTGTCGACACTTATCAACAGTGTCGACACAATTTAAGTAAGTGACTGGATGACATGACAGCTGCCATTCCAGCCGGTCTACTACAACTGTCAGAGATGTCAGAAAGCTGTTAGAAACCGGATCAGCCGGTCACCATGAAGGAAGCCTATATAAAGGCTTATTCTGTCAACAGAAGAAGATGATTAAGACGAAGATCAAGCAATTCATTGAAGAATCAATTCAAGTAGATCTAAGTAGTTGGAGAGAGAGAGCTCCTTTCAAGAAGACAGCTGTTGAACCAGGCTGTGAAGAAGGTTTCAGATTGAGATCTGAAACTTAAGTTATAGTGATTGAAGATCAGCTGCATAGAGAATCAACCCTACTGTGTTCTACATTCAAGAAGCTTTGAGGAAGCCAAGAGAAGTTGATCTCAGCAGAGTTCTTCCAAGAATCATCAAGAAACCTGTCAACTCTTCTCTCTTATTCTGAGTTGAGTTATATACATTGTATTCTTAATTTCTTGTAGGATCCTTAGGGATCTGAGTTGTAAGCCTGAATTTAAAAGGCTGAGTGGTAGGGCCTGTGTGCCTGAGTGTAGGAGATCCATTTCTCTGAGTGTAGGCCTTGTTGAAGGCTGAGTGTAGGCCTTGTTTGTAGGCTGAGTGTAGGTCTTGGTGAAGACTGAGTGGTAGGCTTTGAGCCTGAGCTGTAGGAACCTGTTTTGGGGTTCTGAGTGTAAGATCTGAGGATCTGAGGAATAGTGGAGCAGTTGGTCGAATCTAGTACACTACTAGATAGGCAAAGGGGAAAGTGGATGTACCCAGACCTGGGGAACCACTATAAACTGTGTGTACTCTGTGTGTGTGATTCTGTGATTACTGTGCTGAATTTGTTGTGAAGAAGTATTTATAATTCTGTGATTAAATCTGCCTAAAAGATACTCAAAGCGAGGTTACTCAAAAAGACTTAACTGTCTGAGAAAAGATCCTATTGGCAGATTCAGTATAATCAAGTGCAGAATCAAGAAAATCAAGAAATGGGTTCCACAGAGAATCACAAAGAACTTGGATCCATGAAGTTGTCAATCTGTAGAAAGGAGATTTTTGGCATCTGGAAAGAAAGGTTAGACTATTTATGGAAGCCTCTGACCCTAGAATCTATATCACAGTTAAAGAAGGGCCATATGTGCCAATGAAGGTATCTGTGTTGGATGAAAATCAGAGAACTCCAAAAGACTTTTCTGAAATGACCAAGGATGAGATTATTCTGGCCACCATCGACAAAAGGGCCCAGAATATTATAGTAAGTGCAATAGATGATGCTACATTCAGAACTTGATACACTGTAAAACATCAAAGGGATGTGGGATACTCTGATAGTGTACATGGAGGGTTCTGAATAAGTTAGACAGGACATAAAGTAATTATTAAACCAAGAGTATGAGAGCTTCAGACAAGGAAGGTCTGATAGCATAACTGAGTGCTATAAAAATTCTATAGGATAGTTAATGAGCTCATGTCCTATGGAGAATTCAGCAATTATGAGCTGAATGATAAGTTCTTGAGATCCCTAACTAAGGACTGGGATACAAAGATTTGTGCCATAAGGGAAATGGCCAAGTTAGCAGATATTCCTCCTCCAACATTGTTTGGAAAGATGTTATCCTATGAAATGCAGTTAATGGTTAGGAAAGAGGAGGAGAAGACTACCAGAATCGAGCATAAAGAAAGAGTTGTGGCATTCAAGACAGAAGCCACCAAGAAATATAAAAGTAAGTCTCCATCTCCACCACCAAAAGATGTTGAGACTGAGACAGATGAGTAAGACAGTAAGAATTCTGAAAGCAGTGAGAGTGATGAGGACTTTGCAGCTTTCACAAGACATTTTCTGAAGTTCCTGAAGAAGAAACAGTGGAGGTCTAAGCCATCCACTACACAGAAGTCATCAAAGAATGACAGGAAAAGCCCAAGTCAAGTAGAACTACATCTTCAAAGATAGTCTGTTATCGTTGCAACAAATAAGGACATGTTGCTGACTGTCCTAAGAAGAGGAGAAGAGTCAACAGATAAGATAAGAACTCAAATCAGGGCAAAAGGAAAGGTCCTTTGTTGCAAAGAAGGACAAAAGTCTGTCAGATATGTCTTCTTCAGAATCAGATTCAAAAGCTGAAGCTTACATTGGACTGTTTACTGAAGAAGAGGAAAAGGAGTTCATCCAGTTAATGAACTCTATATATGAGCATGAGGACAATCAGTATCAGGGACTGATGTCCTTATCAGAGGATACAAAATCCAGGATCAGCCTGGACCAAGTCAGGTACAAAATTGTTCTATTAGTTCAATTTCTAGTACTGTTCAGAATCAGATTCATTAACATCAAGTGATGAGAGTGGATCTGACTGAAGGAGATATTCATCAACTGATTGATGAATATAGAGTAGTGTTGCAAGCTTTAAAGAAAAGTAAATCCTTGGCCAAGAGTCAGGCTAAGAGATTGCTAATCTTAAAGTTACTGCAACAAATTTTGGATAAGGTGATTGATCAAAATTAAATGAAATAGCCAGGCTGAAGAACATAACTATTATTCAGATGGGGACTATAACATTCATATGATCAAATCAGAAATCTGGAGATTAGTCTTCAGAGGAGAGAATATAGTTGCAAGGTTTTTCTAAACCAAAATCTATTTTACCTTTGATAGATGAATTTGTACATCCAAAGGGTAAAACTGGATTAGGTTTACACAACCTACTAGGACTATAAAGTCCAAGTCTAAGGGAAAAGCCCAGTACTCTCAAGCCTGCTGTAGATAGAACAGCCAGGGTTGTACCAAAGCAAAGGTACAACAGATTTCAGTGCTGGTGTTGTGGAAAGGTAGGCCACTTTGCCATGGACTGTTGGCACAATTCAAGTGCCAAGGTGAGTAGCAATCTGCCTGCTAGAAAAGCTACAGGTAGTTTTGTTAAAGGAAAACTAACCAGCACCAAGGACCCAAGAATTTTTTGGGTTAAGTAACTAAGGTTAACTAATCTGTTTTATAGTTGATCCAAGTGACCATGCCCCAATATGGTAGTTGGACAGTGGATGTTCCAGGAAAATGACTGGAACTAGGGGATTGCTAAAGGACTACCCACCAATCAAGGATGGTCCAAAAGTCACCTTGGTGTTCTGAAAGGAATCATCAAAGGTTTTGGTACATTGCTAGCAACTTTATAACAATTACTCAAGTGCTTATGTTAAAGGTTTGAAACATAACCTTATTAATATAAGTCAGCTGAGTGATTTAGGATATGACTCTCATTTGTCAAAGATGGTTGTCATATCAGGAGATCAAATGATCAAGAGATCATTCTGACTGTTACAGAAAGAAAAATGTCTATTGTCTAGACATTATGGGTAAGAACAATGTTTCTCCAGTGTGTCTTGTTGAAGTTGGTGACCGGCGGTCTGGCGGTTTTCTTGGCGGGTTGAAGACCGCGCGGTCTGGCGGTTTGTCTCAGTCGGCTTGGAGACCGGCGGTCTGGCGGTCTACCCTGGTAGTCTCTCTTCCTCTCTGGTGGTAGCCGTGCGGTTAGCCCTGCTGTCTAACCGCGCGGCTTGTGCGGTTTGTTTTGTATAGTCCGCTTGTCTTGTAAATTATAGTCCCACATCTCTTATTTGTATTCTCTCATCTCTCCTCCATTCTATATAAAGGAGGGCATACCTTTGTAATAGAGATCTTTTTTGGATAATAAAATTTCAATTATTCAAAAGTTTATTCGCTTGTTCTCTACTTTTCGCTTCCTTTCACTACTTTCTGACATGGTATCAGAGGACATGGTCATTTCCTCCTGATTCTGTGCGCTCTCTGTTGCTCGCGGCTTTTTTTTCGCGTTCTGCGCTTGATTCGTGGCTTGCCCTCTCTTATATCCGCGCGGTTTGTTTCTATCCGCGCGGCTTGTTTCTGTCCGCCGCCCTGTTCGCGCGGCTTGCTTCTCTTGGTTCTCTTCTCCTACTACTCTTTGTCGCAGCGACCTGTTTCGTTGTCGCCGCGCTCCTTGTTCTTTCTTGCCTCTCCGACTTCTTCCTAGTCGTTGCGGTCTGTCTCTATCCGCGTGTCTTGTCTTTATACTCGCGTTTGCTGCTGTGATCTGCCTGACCGTGCGGTTGTTCCTTTTTCACCCGCATCTTGGTCGCGGTCACCTGCTCTTCTCTTCTCTCCTGTTCGCTCGGCCTTCTCAGTCCGCGCGACCTCTTCCCCGCTGGACCTTTGCCTGCTTTTTAGCCTGCTTGCTAGTCGCCTCGGCCTCATCTTTGGCCGTGCAACTTGTTCTCCTCTGTTCGCCCGACTTTTTCAGGTCGTGCGACTTCTTTCCCTCTGCTTTGCTCGGCTTCTTGGGAACGGCCTTCCTAGCCGCCCGACCTATTTTCGGTCGCCCGGCTTGGTGATCTATTCTCTTCTCGCGGCTTGTTTTCTCGTCGCGGTTTGCTCCTCTCTTGCTTCCATGGCTTTCCTCTCCTCCAGCCTGTCCGCCTCCGTGGTCACCTCTTCTGGTAGTGCTCATGTTGTGACTCGCGGACGATGGCTCATCGACTCTGGTGCAACAATCATATGACAGGCAACCCTCAATGTTTCTCTCTTCTTGACACACAGGCTCAGTTTCCCCCGTCATTATTGCTGATGGATCTCCCTCCCTGGTCCATGAGACGGGCATGGTTCAAGTCACTCCATCTCTCTGCTTGGCTGATACCCTCTATGTGCCCAAGTTTCCGTGCAACTTATTATCGGTTACTTCTTTATGCAAGCAACTACGATGTTCTGTCACATTCACCCTACCTCTTGTGCTTTTCAGGATCCGGACTCCTAACGGACGATTGCTACCGGGACTGAGAGTGGTGGCCTCTACTTCCTCGACAACGTCTTCTGCTCTATCGCCTTCTCCTCCTCCTCTACAGATCTTCTCCAATGGCATCTTCGCCTTGGACATGCTCCTCCCCGAATTCTACGACAGCTCCTGCCGCACCTCCCTCCTCATCATCCTCCTCTAAACTGTGATGCATGTCAACTTGGCAAACATCACCGCTCCCCCTTCCCACCAACGCAAAGTCGGGCTCTTCCCATCCGTTCGACCTCGTTCACTCTGACATATGGGGTCCCGCTCCTACCCTCACCATCGGTCGGGCAGTTCCTATTTTGTCACCTTCATTGATGATTTCTCTCGATCTACGTGGGTATATCTTCTCAAAGATCGCTCCGAGTTGTTCTCTGTTTGGACCTCCTTTTATTCGATGGTTAACACTCAGTTTGCTACGTCTATTAAAATCCTTCGTTCTGACAATGCTAAGGAGTATCTTAGCCACGACTTCTCCTCCTTTTGCACTCACCATGGTGTTATTCGTCAAACCAGCTGTGTCTACACCTCACAATAAAATGGGGTGCGGAACGCAAAAACCGTCACCTCCTTGATGTCGCTCGCACTATGATGACTCAAATGCATGTTCCTCGCCCTATTGGGGCTATGCTGTCCTTCCTCTCCTGCTATCTCATCAATCGCCTTCCCTCCACCGTTCTCCACGGTGCTACCCCCTTCTCCATTCTTTATCCGAACAAGGATCCCTTTCCTCTTCCTCTACACATCTTTGGGTGCACCGCTTTTGTGCACTCTCCCGCTGCCACCCGTGATAAACTCTCACCCCGTGCCACAAATGTGTCTTTCTGGGCTACTCTCCCCCTCAGAAAGGCTATTGTTGCTTTGACCCTGTTACCCGCAAGCAATTTGTCTCTGCGGATGTCATCTTCTTTGCCAATGCATCTTACTTCTCTCCCTCCTCCTCTTCTCCTCCTCCTGCTCCTACTTCTCATACCACCCCATCCATTCCCTCTGCTCCCACTGAGGTTCGTCCTCTCCACCCACTCCACCGTCTTCCCCATCCTCCTCATCTCCACCCTCTACTCTGCTTTCTCCTCCACTCCGCTGCCATCTCTCTCTACTCCCGGGCCAGCTCTCTCCACCACGGATACTACGGATACTGAGGCACCTGCTGACTGGATCTCCCGATTGCTCTTCGCAAAGGGTTCGGGCTTGTACCCACCATCCACTTGCTGCGGTTGTTTCCTACGATCGCCTTACCCCTGCTCGCCGAGCCTTTGCCCTGCTATCTCGGCCACTACCACCCCACGTTCCTACCAGGAGGCCCTTACTATTCCTCACTGGAAAGTTGCCATGGATGAGGAGATTGCTACTCTCACTGAACGGGGTACCTGGACCCTTGTTCCGCCTCCTTTCGGCACAGATGTTGTTGGTTGTCGCTGGGTCTTCGTGGTGAAGTTTCTCCCGATGGTAGTGTGGATCGTTATAAGGCTCTCCTGGTTGCCAAGGGTTTTACCCAAACTTATGGGTTGATTACTTTGACACTTTCTCGCCCGTGGCTCGCCTCAGCACTATTCGGGTTCTTCTCTCTGTGGCTGTCAACAGGGATTGGCCCATCTCGCAGCTAGATGTTAAGAATGCCTTCCTCTATGGAGATCTGCAGGAAGCTGTTTACATGGAGCAACCTCCTGGGTATGTTGCTCAGGGGAGACACGGGTATGCCGGCTAAAGAAGGCTATCTATGGCCTCAAGCAGAGTCCTCGTGCCTGGTTTGACAAGTTCAGTGGCATTGTTGCGGCCATTGGTTTTACACGAAGCTCAGCAGATCACTCCTTGTTTGTTCGGAAAACCGCCTCTGGTCTTGTTGTTCTTGCGTTTTATGTTGATGACATTCTTATTACTGGCGATGACCAGGATGGGATACTGATGACCAAGAAACACCTTCGTCAACATCTGGTTACAAAGGATATGGGCTCCCCGAAATACTTTCTGGGATTGAAATCTCTAGAAAGCCCAACTCCATGGTCCTTTCACAACGGAAGTATGCTCTTGATCTTTTAAAGGATGCAGGACTCACTGGTGCTAAACCTCACGTTGTCCTATGGCTGCTGGAGAAGACAAAACTTGGACAGATGACTCACCTCTTCTCTCTGATCTTACGAGATACTGGCGTCTGGTGGGCAAGCTCATATATCTCACGGTAACCAGACCCGACATCTCCTATGATGTTGGCAAGGTGAGCCAGTTTATGCAAGCTCCGAGGGAGTGTCATCTACAATCTGCTCTGAGGATATTAGAGTATATTAAAGCTGCTCCAGGAAAGGACTCATATTTCAAAGAATGGTCACCTAAGGGTTGAAGCTTACTCTGATTCAAGCTATGCGGATGACAAAGGGGACCGCAAATCGACTTCAGGTTTCTGCACATTTGTTGGAGGCAATCTTGTGAGTTGGAAGAGCAAGAAACAGTCTGTCGTTTCCAGGTCTAGTGCAGAGGCGGAATATCGTAGCATGGCATCGACTACATGTGAGTTGAAGTGGTTGCGGGCTCTCATGCTTGACTTAGGAGAGGTTTACAACTATCCTCTTCCTATGTTCTGTGACAATAAGGCCGCGATACACATTTCCAAAAATTCGGTCTTTCATGAGAGAACAAAACACATAGAAGTCGACTGTCATTTTATTCGAGAAGAAATATTGAAGAAACAGATTTGCACTCCATTTGTCACGTCCGACAACGAGTTGGCAGATGTCTTCACCAAGCCGGTGTCCGCTTCCTTTTTCCACATCTGCGACAAGCTGGCATGATCGATATATATGCTCCAGCTTGAGGGGAGTGTTGAAGTTGGTGACCGGGCGGTCTGGCGGTTTGTCTTGGCGGGTTGAAGACCGCGCGGTCTGGCGGTTTGTCTCAGTCGGCTTGGAGACCGGCGGTCTGGCGGTCTACCATGGCAGTCTCTCTTCCTCTCTGGTGGTAGCCGTGCGGTTAGCCCTGCTGTCTAACCGCGCGTCTTGTGCGTTTGTTTTGTATAGTCCGCTTGTCCTGTAAATTATAGTCCCACATCTCTTATTTGTATTCTCTTATCTCTCCTCCATTCTATATAAAGGATGGCATACCTTTGTAATAGAGATCTTTTTTGGATAATAAAATTTCAATTATTCAAAAGTTTATTCGCTTGTTCTCTACTTTTCGCTTCCTTTCACTACTTTCTGACATGTCTTGTAGCTGATGAGAAAGTCTCTCATTGTGTCAAATGGCACAAGAGGCTAGCCCATCTTAACTACAAGACAATTGGCCAACTCTATAGTAAAGAGTTAGTGAGGAATGGTCCTCAGGTTAAGTGTATTAAAGATGGTATATGCTCAGCTTGTCAAAAGGGCAAGCAGACTAGATCCACCTTTGATAGCATTGAAAACAAAGATGCTGTGAGGTGCTTATACCTCTTGCATATGGATCTTTTTGGTCCTATGCCAGTTCACAGCCTAGGTAGGAAGGTCGACACATTTGTAGTTGTAGATGACTACTCAAGGTTTTCCTGGGTGTTCTTCCTTAGACAGAAATCTGAAATACCTAGTATCTTCTATAGTTTCGTCAAACAAATTCAGAATGAGTTAGACAGTACAGTGGTCAAAATAAGAAGTGACCATGGTACTGAATTCCAGTCTGACAGTATGACAAAGCTATGTGAAGAATTTGGGATATTTCAGGAATTTTCTTCACCAAGAACACCTCAGCAAAATGGCATTGCTGAAAGGAAAAATAGAATCTTGATTGAGGCTGGTAGAACCCTATTAAGTGACACATCTCTCCCAGAATATTTCTGGGCTGAGGCAGTAAATACTGCATGCCATGTAATTAATAGGCTACTATCACCAAAAGTCACAATAAGACCCCCTATGAGATTGTGAAAGACAGAAAACCAAACCTATCCTATTTCAGGATCTTTGGTTGTAAATGTTATATACTTAACAATGGTAAGTCTTACTTAACCAAGTTTGCTGCCAAATCCCAAGAGGGGATCTTTGTTGGGTACAGCAATAACAGTAAGGCATATAGGGTCTACAACTTGACTACTCAAGTTGTAGAAGAGTCAGTACATGTAGTATTTGATGAAGCTAGACTCATTAACAATGAATTGTCTAGAAGTATTTGCAGCTCCACAGGTGTGACTGACAAGATTTACAAGCTTACTATTGAAGAAGGTTCTACTGCAATACAGCAAGTGAATAATAGTGGCTGCTGTCTAGGGGGAGTACTAGATGCACCTGATGCAGAAGAAGACCAAGGAGTGCAGCAAGTTGAAGAAGCTGAAGAAGTTCAACCTGAAGCCAGGCTGCCTCCAGCTAATAGACATCTAAAAGATCATCCAGCCAATCAAATTATTGGTGATCTAAGTCAAGGGGTACAAACAAGGAGCAAAAATCTAAGTTCAGTACTCTACTCCAGTTTTTTATCCCAAGTTGAGCCAAAGAAATTTGAAGAAGCCATCCTAGACCCTCATTGGATTGAGGCATGCAAGAGGAGCTGAATCAGTTCAAGAGATGCAAAGTCTGGGAGCTTGTTCCTAAACCAAAAGACCACAACATAATTGGAACTAAGTGGATCTTCAGGAACAAGATGGATGAACATGGAGTGATTATAAAGAACAAAGTAAGACTGGTTGCTAAGGGATATAGGCAGGAAGAAGGTATTGACTTTGATCAAACCTTTGCTCCAGTAGCGAGACTGGAGGAAATAAGAATGTTCTTGGCCTATGCAACCTATCAAGGGTTTAAAGTATACCAAATGGATGTTAAGTCAGCCTTTTTGAATGGCAATCTGAAGGAAGAAGTCTATGTGGAACAACCATCAGTTTTGTTGATTCAACTAAACCTAATTATGTTTATAGACTTAGGAATGCTTTGTATGGGTTAAAACAAGCCCCTAGGGCTTGGTATAAAACCCTGTCTAGTTTCCTCATTGAGAATAAATTCACAAGGGGGAAAATAGACAAGTCTCTATTCCTTAGGGAATCCAGAGGCAAGATCATACTAGTCCAAATATATGTAGATGGCATAATATTTGGGTCTACTAAAAATAGTCTTTGCAAAAAGTTTGCAAAACTTATGCAAGGACAATTTGAAATGAGCAGTATGGGGGAACTTAAGTTCTTCTTGGGTCTCCAAGTTAGACAGACTGAGAATGGTTTATCCATATGCCAGTCTAAGTTCACTCTAGAATTGATCAGGAAGTATGGTATGGAATCATCCAGTACCATGAAAACTCCTATGGGGTCAAGTATGTCTCTTAGCAAAGATGATGCATGGAAACCTGTAGATGAGACTTTGTATAGAGGGATAGTTGGCTCCCTATTGTATTTGACTGCAAGTAGACCAGATATCATGTATGCTACATGTGTCTGTGCTAGGTACCAAGCTTGCCCTAAAGAGTCTCATTTGACAGCAGTCAAAAGAATTCTAAGATATCTTAAGGGCACTCCTTATCTAGGCCTTTGGTACCCTAGGAATGGAGACTTTGAACTGACAGGTTATTCAGATGCAGATTTTGCAGGCTGCAAGGAAGATAGGAAAAGTACAACTGGAACCTGTCAATTCCTAGGTGGAAGACTGATATCATGGAATAGCAAGAAACAAACAAGTGTGGCTATCTCCACAGCAGAATAGAATATGTTGCTGTAGGAAGTTGCTGTGCTCAACTTCTATGGATACAACATCAGCTAGAAGACTATGGTATACAAGTAAGTAGAACACCTCTATTTTGTGATTCTACTAGTGCTATTTCTATTGCAAACAATCTTGTCTCCCATAGTAGGACTAAGCATATAGAAATCAAATACCATTTTCTAAGAGAACATGTGGAAAAAAGAGATATTTCACTAGAATATATAAATACATATAATCAACTAGCTGACATGTATACTAAGCACTTAGATGAAACCAAATTCAATAGGTTCAAAATTGAATTAGGTATGATAAACTTAGAATAAGTTTTTAAAAATGGCTAAGTAAAATGGTGTCGACACACAGAGTTGTCTGTGTCGACACATAGAAGTGGTGTCGACACTTCAGAGAAATGGTGTCGACACATCTAGGAAGTCTGTGTCGACACTTCAGAGAATTAGTGTCGACACATAAATAGTAGGTGTCGACACATCCAAGGTGGTGTCGACACTTAAGATTTATACAGAATTAGTCTAGTAAAGTCTCGACTAAGTGTCGAGCTAAGCGGTGTCGACACATAAACAAGTGTCGACACATATATTCTGTCGACTATACTTGTGTCGACACATGGTTGACGAGACATTATAAGTCTGTGTCGACACTTATCAACAATGTCGACACAATTTAAGTATTTTGACGCACCCTTTCATCTTCGATTCTAGAAAGGTATAAATAGGTTTTTGCCATTGTCTGTCGACACGCTCACCAAAGTTTCGCGACCAAACTTGTGTGTCGACATCTCTCTTCTCTAGATTCAAATTTCTTCAAACCCTAATTGTAACGCCCCCTATCCGTCGCATAGCATATAGAAGTAGTTCCGGCCGGGGCCCGACGCCATATACCACAGACAAACCGGGTGGTTACGTATGGAAACCATCCAACCAATCTCAACGTCCTACACAGAGCATTCTAGCGGAAGCAGTTTATAAAGGTTGTAATAAAGAACCCAGCATACAAGCATGAATGTCCACTAATACAAAATAGGAATGTTATACAAAATACCCAAAACAAGCCTTAAGGCCTTACAAAATGTTTCACTTGAATATTACATGTTTTACAAACCACGGCACGCAGGCCGGTCATACATGAATAAAACAGTAAACACTTCCATTTGGGCCTTCGAGGGCCGGCTTCGCAAAAAGGGCTTTATCCCGCTATTGACCGCTTGGTCCAGCTGCACCTGCAAGCAACAAACCACCGCACGGTGGCAAAACAAGGCAACGGTCAGCAATGCTGACCAATTATAACGATCCCGCCCCCAACTCGGGGCGCCGATGCTCCTTCCCTGCATTTCATTAGCATAAGCGAGCAATTTATAACAATAGCCATTTCATCACAGACGTTGGCTCGCTAGGCCACACGCCTCGTGCACTCAGGGCACATTCTCGGTGAACCGGTCGATGTCACGTCAATTAAAGCCATTAACATTCCGACTCACCACCGCCACTTAGACGGCCAAACTTATGAGCAATTTGTCTTCCCGGCATGGGTCACGTCAATTTAAGCCATTGACCGCCGAAGACTCCCATCTATGCCAACGGCAAGTGCCACGTAACCTTAGGTCTCTTTAACCCGAACGACATAGATATGGGTACGGTTCCATCTAACCCGTGCTCACGTCGCAATGACAATTTAAGCCATTTGCGCAGGTCAAACTTCTCCCGAGTCCCATTTTCGTCACACAATTTCGCATAACTCGGTTATGTTCAAGTTGGCTCTCAGGCCTCCATGTTGGCAAGATCTCGTATCCGCCAAGTTTTCCGGGTGCACCTTGGGTTAGTCCCCAAGGCTCCCTGCTGCAATCTACCGCGTAGAAAACCCGAAAAACAACCAATAGCACGGAGTCTTCTCCGGCCTTATGCAATGCAACATCACCGATCCAGACCAACATGTCCGGGTAGGCTTCACACATCATGCCTATGTCCGTTCTCGCATACGGACTCTAAACAACGGGGACTTCACATATCTACCCGAAGGAACGCCTCCAACTCTCCGCAAACTCGCGAGAGTGGGCTTCCTATGCAAAGAAAGAGAGCGACTCATGCTCAAGATGAGGATCGTTACCCTTGAGTTCCTCTTTGGCGCCATTGAAAAGTAATCGGATGAAAACCACCGCACTAGCGTTGCCTCCATGGATCCGGAGTCGGCTCGTGATTCGGAGCTCCGAAGCTCCTCCAATGGCGGGATCTAGCTCTTCTTCCACCCTTGGCTCTCCTCTCTCTCTAAGGATTTAGAGAGATGATAAGTGAAGAAAAGTAAGGGTTTTCTAAGTCAAAACACGGGTATATCCCTTCAGGAACAACCCCCAGCCGTTGGATCTCAACATAAGGAAACGAACGGCTTTGATTCGGGGCTGAAATGCCCAATCTGGACCGAACACGGCCTGGCACACTCCCGTGTCCAGGGCCGTGTATCGCATTCGCCGTCAAAATCGAATCACCTGGAACCTCACACGGGTATCGAACACGCCCGTGTTCGAGCTGACACGCCCGTGTTCCAGCTGACACGGCCGTGAGGCCGGCCGTGTACCCCATGATTTTTCCCCTTTTCCAACCCGAGCACTGCACGGGTTCTAGGACACGCCCGTGTCCTTGCCCGTGTCACTTTGACATGGCCTGGACCCCAGGCCGTGTACATGGTCTCGACATTTCGTCGCGTGAAGATCGATGACTTGGTGACACAGCCTTGGACACGCCCGTGTCCGAGGCCGTGTGCCTTGTCTCGACGATCGTCGAGCAAATCTCGACAACTCCCCGGGACGATCGTCGACACGGGTCGATTTGCCCTGCGACACGCCCGTGGCGTGTCGCGGGCCGTGTGCCCATTCTCGATGAATCGTCGAGTATATCTCGACGACTCCGCGGCTAAGTGTCGACACGGGTCGACACGCCCTGCGACACGCCCGTGTCGCAGGCCGTGTGCCCATTCTCAGCGAATCGTCGAGAGAATCTCGACGACTTCGCGGCTAAGTGTCGACACGGCTTGACACGCCCTGGGACACGCCCGTGTCCCAGGCCGTGTGCCTGCAGCCAGAACCCAAAATTGGCCCAAAACGTCCCCCTTCGCTCCTTTGAGTTTCGGGGTGTTACACTAATGGCGCCCAAGCTAGAAGAGAATGTGAATGAAGGTTATGAACTTGTGCGGCACGCATTTGATGACGCGGAACCTGATATCAAAGGCGTGATAACCCTAATCGTAGAGACTGGGTTAGAATTTCTTGTTTCAGAGCCGATCAAGATCTGGAAGAAGGAGGTCCTGGAGTTTCTGAATGCAGCAAAACTAGATGAATCAGGACTAAAGATCAAGTCAAGAGTTCATGGAGAAAAGGTGAAGGTCTCTCCTAAGAGTCTGAGAAAGATACTACAACTACCAAGGACAAAGGAAGAAGAAGATATTTCTGCTACTAAGACTAGAAAAGCATTAACATGGTGTGGTTTGGACTCAAATCTCAAAATAGGATCTATTTTCAATAGGAAGGGAATGAATTTGCAAGGCAAATTTCTATTTGAAATTGTTGGCAAAGTTATCCTGAGCAAGCCTGGAGGCCATGACAGAGTCTCAGCTCACATGTTTAGCCTCATGACAAGGATTATTTTCAAACTAGAAACTGATTGGTCTGCAGTTGTGTTTGAAAAGAT
The DNA here is from genome assembly GCA_039583875.1 of Platanthera guangdongensis. NCBI lineage: Eukaryota > Viridiplantae > Streptophyta > Magnoliopsida > Asparagales > Orchidaceae > Platanthera > Platanthera guangdongensis. The sequence continues at coordinate 85,665,352 of CM077158.1, forward strand.
AAAAGAGAGTATGAAGAAGCCCAATCTGGGTAGGATACTAAGTCTATACCTAGCTGGTAGTATACCAGAGGTAATGACCCAAGCTGCAGGATCCAAAATTAACCACATGAGGAGAATGGATTTGAGGATCTTCTCTAGGTGGGATAGAGTGTTAACCAAGGAAATGCCAACTCCTGAGAAGGTAAAACCTCTGAAGAAGAAGAAAAAGACAGCCCCTGTGGCTCAAGAATCATCAAGCAGCTCAGAAGAGCAGGTAGTGTTCACACCAGATGAAGAAGAAACTGGAAATGCTGGACAATCTCCAGCTAGACAAGAAGATGCCCCAATGTAGGGGGGAGCTACCACAAGCTAGCCCAGTACACCTGGAATCAGTCCAGGGGGAGCCTCTACTGGTGGATGAGTCAACTCCACTAGAGAGTGAACAGGCTACCCAAACTATACTTGAGGTAATAACTGAAATTAATGAATTCAATTTCCCTATTGAGGATGATGTTTTGTTTGATTCATTACCTAATATTAATCAGCAAATACAGATACATAGCCAACCTCAAGATGTTGTCATGGAGGACACATCTGTTACTGCTAAAGTGGTAGATGAGATAAGAGATTCTCCAGCACACTCCCAACAAGAGTTTACCTTAGAAGAGCTATTCCCTGACCTTCTCCAAACAGACTTTGAGAAAGAAAGTGCTGCTGCTGAGGGGGAGAAAGTAACTTTTGAGGGGGAGCATGTGTTGATTATAGAGAAACTGCAAGGAAAGAACCTGAAGTTCCAAAGGATGCTGAGCTGGTTCCTAGGACTGACAAGGATTTACCTTCAAGCCCTAAGGACAAGGTTGATATTGCAAGCACATCTGCTTCTGAAGATGAAGAGGCTGCAAGAGCCAAGAAGAGAAAATTTCAAGTTTTCAAGAGGAGGAGCACAGACATATAAGAAAGCTTTACAAACAATAGCACCACAGCCTGCACCACAGCCAGCACCATCTACAGATTTCAGTTCTCTGATGGTTGCATTGCAGATTAAGATGGATGAGCAAAGATAGGCTTTGCAATCCTATATGGATGAAGGGAATAAGTCATTGCAATTTGATTTGGCCCAAGATATTAAGTCTATTAGATTTGAAATGAATCTGAACAAGAAAGAGATGACTGACTGCTTCCATAAAGGAGGGAATGCAGTAGTCTTTTTGGCTACTCATCAAGAAAACATCAAGAAACAAATTGAAGACCTGGCAGTAAAGCAAGGCTATGTCCTGGAAAATCAGATAAGAATGAATGATAATTTGACTGAATCACACAATGTGATAGTCACTAAAATGCAGAATCTGGCTGCTGCTCCAACTACAGCAAGGACTACTGCCCAGGAAGAGTTTGATAAGAAGTTCCAATAGTACATCACTGCTGTTAAAACTGCTATAGAAGCCTCTCAAAAAGCTATAACTGACAAGCTCCAAAGGTTGAAACCTTTCTATAAAGATGGAGTAAATTATCTGAATGCACAGATAAGATTTCAGAAAGATGATCTGAGGGATCACATTGAAAGAGAAGTCATAAAGGGGGAGAGGGTGTTAGTCAAAGCAGGCTCTGATCATGCAAAGTGGATTTCAAATTCCATCAGAGCCACCCTTGGATATCCTCCATTATGTGATGATGACAATGTTGCAGAGTCTGGAATTAATCCTGCATATCTTGGATGGGAGCAAGCTGAAGTGGCTCAAGTAATATACCCTCCACCAGACTTTGATATGGTACATCAAGACATACAATAAATGTATAGCCCTCCTGAGGGAATTGAGATGGTCATCATAGAGAAAGTGGTTCAGGCAGTGCCATAGGCTATACTGAAAGAACAAGAAGCTTTGCTGAAGGAACAAGAGACTCAATTGTCTAAGAAGAGATTCAGAGAGCAAGCTGAACTTAGGCCTGACTTTGAACAATGGAGCCCCACTTCCAGGAATATTATCTTGACTGCATGGAAGGCTGCCAAAGACAATATCCAGGATAGAAACAAGTGGTATTCTGAACTGGAGTGGAGGAAGCATGAGACCAGGCAAGAGGCCATTGTGCAATATAGAAGAAAGGCTAAGATGGGAAAGCTACCTCCTACTGCCTAGGAGCCTAGCAAGTACTTTCCAAAGCCTTATCATTACTTTGAAAGGCAGAAGATCAAGGCTGAAGAGCAGAAAAAGAAGGATCTTAAAGGAAAGAAGTCTGCTGCTGCGGAAGACACTGAAGCTCCTGTCCAAGCAAAAATACAATCTGGAAAGGGCATAGTTATCAAGGAGCCTGAGCAGCAATAGGATAGAATTTTTCTTTAGTTTACAGTTGTAATCATTTGATTTTTAAACTGTCTGTAAACTTTTGGATGATGAATATGTTGAAGAACAATGTGATATATGTTAAATCTATTACATTAATGTTCTGTAATATTTGTATATACATGTTTTGCTTATACATGTTTATGTACTTACCCTGTTATATAATCCTGCTTTACATCATACTGTGATTTTGTTATGTATGGTGTATATCATTGACTAAGGGTTATGACTTCTCCAAATAGGGGGAGATTGTTGGGTACATTGGAATAAATGTACCTGATTTGAAGAAGCCTCACCCTACTCAATGATATACATCAAAATGTATTTGATGTGTTTTGAGTTTAGTTGTGCAGGTTAAGTATTTGCAGAAGAAGCTGAAAAGTTTCTAAGTCCATGTGTCGACACCCAGAAGAAAAGTGTCGACACTTAAGAAGATTTGTGTCGACACCCAGAGAAGCAGTGTCGACAGTTGGAGTAATTGTGTCGACACCAGGGATGCAGAGTCGACACCAGAAGGAAAGTGTCGACACATAAAGGCTGTGTCGACACTCAATGAAGAAATGTCCAGAGAAGCAGTGTCGACACTTAGAAGCAGTGTCGACACCCAGAGGAACTTTGTCGACATCAAAAAGTGTTGACACTTGGAGGCTGTGTCGACACTCAGCAAACTTCAACAGACTCTAAGTACAAGTGTCGATATAATAAAGAATGTGTCGACACTCAGCAGAAGACTCAACACATGAAGAAAGTGTTGAAACTAGGAGGTTGTGTCGACACTCAGCAAAGTTCAACAAATTCTAAGTACAAGTGTCGACACAAAGGAGATGTGTCGACACTCAGCCAAAGTCTCAACACAAGAAGAATGTGTCGACACAAGGAGCTGTGTCGACACTCAGCAAGTATAAACACAGAAGGTATGTGTCGACACCAAGAAGATGTGTCGACACTGAACAAGTTCAACACAAGAATATGTGTCGATACAAAGGAGTTGTGTCGACACTTACAAGAAATCAACTAAGTACTGAAGAACAAGGAGTTGTGTCGACACACAATATCAGTGTCGACACATGTTGAAGAAGCAGTGTCGAGAAGTAATTTCTACAACACAAGGAGTTGTGTCGACACCATGAAGGCTAGTGTCGACACTTAGTCTACTTGTGTCGACACTTGGTCTATCAATGTCTACACTTAAAGACTGACTGTCTCGACACTTTCAGACAGTTAAAGATATTTCAAGAAGTTACTGGATGACATGACAGCTGCCATTCCAACCGGTCTACTGCAACTGTCAGAGATGTCAGAAAGCTGTTAGAAACCGGATCAGCCGGTCACCATGAAGGAAGCCTATATAAAGGCTTATTCTGTCAACAGAAGAAGATGATTAAGAAGAAGATCAAGCAATTCATTGAAGAATCAATTCAAGTGAAGATCTAAGTAGTTGGAGAGAGAGAGCTCCTTCCAAGAAGACAGCTGTTGAACCAGGCTGTGAAGAAGGTTTCAGATTGAGATCTGAAACTTAAGTTGCAGTGATTGAAGATCAGCTGCATAGAGAATCAACCCTACTGTGTTCTACATTCAAGAAGCTTTGAAGGAAGCCAAGGGAAGTTGATCTCAGCAGAGTTCTTCCAAGAACTCATCAAGAAACCTGTCAACTCTTCTCTCTTATTCTGAGTTGAGGTTATATACATTGTATTCTTAATTTCTTGTAGGATCCTTAGGGATCTGAGTTGTAAGCCTGAAATTATAAAGGCTGAGTGGTAGGGCATGTGTGCCTGAGTGTAGGAGATCCATTTCTCTGAGTGTAGGCCTTGTTGAAGGCTGAGTGTAGGCCTTGTTGAAGGCTGAGTGTAGGCCTTGGTGAAGACTGAGTGGTAGGACTTTGAGCCTGAGCTGTAGGAACCTGTTTTGGGGTTCTGAGTGTAAGATCTGAGGATCTGAGGAATAGTGGAGGAGTTTTGCCGAATCTAGTACACTACTAGATAGGTGAAGGGGGAAAGTGGATGTACCCAGACCTTGGGGAACCACTATAAAACTATGTGTACTCTGTGTGTGTGATTCTGTGATTGTTGTGCTGAATTGCTGTGAAGAAGTATTTATAATTCTGTGATTAAATCTGCCTAAAAGTTTAAAAAAAAATAAGGTCACCTATTCACCCCCCCCCCCCTCTAGGTGATTAGGGAGAATTTCTTTCAGTTGATGATTTTGAAAGACCCCGAGAGGATCCCGCTATCCAGGCTTCCATCAGCTGGCGGGGCTGGAAGGAGCACTCGGCCCCGAGTAGACCCGTTTTTAGGCTCTTACTAGCTGGCAGGGTCGTAGGCTCGCTTGGGGGGTAAGGGAAATATATTATGATTTGCAAGACCCCAAGTAGACCCGCTGTCATGCTCTCACTGGCTGGAAGGGTCGTAGGCTCGCTTGGGGGGGGTAAGGGAAGGAGGTTCTTAGATTGAATGACCCCGAGTGGACCCACTGACTAGGCTCATATCAAGCAAGTAGGGCTAATGGCTCGCTCAGTGGAAAGACGTAAAGTGCTTGGAATAATTAGATCTAAAGACGCCCCATCGCCAGGCTCTCTAGCTGGCATGGCCGCTGGACTCATGATAAGTATTATGTAGCACTTCGATAACAGGTTTTTAGATAGTTAACACCTATCCTAAATAGGGATGAGCTAGTCTAGACCCATCTCGGCACCATCCTCTCGGCGTGTAAAAACCGAACAAAAACAAACCGAAATGGTTTTAACTGAAACTTTATTATCCGAAAAGGTATCTATTATAAAGGTATGACCTCCCTTATATAGAATGGAGGAGAGAAGAGAGAATACAAATAAGATATGTGGGACTAAAAATTTACATGACACAAGCGGACTATACAGACACAAACCGCACAAGCCGCGCGGTTAGGCAGAAGGGCTAACCGCTCGGCCACTACCAGAGAGAGATCGCCATGGGAGACCGCTAGACCGCCCGGTCTCCAAGTCGCCAGAGACAACCTGCTAGACCGCTTGGACCTCAGACAGCAACACACAGCAACCAAACCGTTGAAGGTTAATCGCCAAACCATGCGGTCATCAACCCGCCAAGCTAAACCGCCAGACCGCCCGGTCACTAACTTCAACACTCCCCCTCAAGCTGGAGCATATATATCGATCTTGCCCAACTTGTCACAAATATGAAGAAACGAGGTAGATACTGGCTTGGTGAAGATGTCAGACACCTCTTTATCAGAAGTGACGAAGGGAGTGCAAATTTGTTCTTTCAAAATCTCTTCACGAATGAAATGACAGTCGACCTCAATGTGCTTGGTTCTTTCATGAAAGACTGGATTTTTGGACATGTATATGGCAGCCTTGTTGTCACAAAACATAGGTAGAGGATGGTTGTAGACCTCTCCTAAATGCAGCATGAGAGCCCGTAGCCATTTTAACTCACAAGTGGTCGATTCGATACTCTGATATTCTGCTTCAGCACTGGACCTGGAAACAACAGACTACTTCTTGCTCTTCCAGCTTAACAGATTTCCCCCAACAAAGGTGCAGAAATCGGAGGTAGACTTGCGATCCCCTTTGTCATCAGTATAACTCGCATCTGAGTATGCTTCAACCCTCAGATGACCATTCTTCTGAAAGAGTAATCCTTTCCCAGACGCTGCTTTGACATACTCCAAGATCCTCAAGGCGGACTGTAGATGGCACTCCCTAGGAGCTTGCATGAATTGACTCACCTTTCACACAACATAGGAAATGTCGGGCCTGGTCACTGTGAGATATATGAGCTTACCAACTAGACGCATGTACCGCATAGTATCTGAAAGAAGGGGCGAATCATCCGTCCAGGTTTTGTCTTCTCCAATTGCCATGGGGCATCGGGCAGGTTTGGCTCCAGTCAATCCTGCTTCTTTTAAAAGATCTAGAGCATACTTATGCTGGGAGAGGACTAAGGAGTTGGGCTTCGGAGAGATTTCAATCCCCCAAAAGTACTTCGGAGAGCCCATATCTTTCGTGACCAGATGTTGATGAAGATGCCGCTTTGTCAAGGCTACCCCTTCCTGATCATCGCCAGTGAGAAGAATATCATCGACGTACACAGCAAGAACCACCAGTCCCGAGGAGGTTTTGCGAATAAATAGCGAGTGATCGGCAGAGCTGCGCACAAAACCAACGACCACCACGATGCCGCTAAACTTGTCAAACCAAGCTCGAGGGCTCTGCTTGAGGCCATAGATTGCCTTCTTCAACCGGCATACTCGGGTCTCCCCCTGAGCAACATACCCCGGAGGTTGCTCCATATAGATCGCCTCCTGAAGATCACCATAAAGGAAGGCATTCTTGACATCCAGCTACAAAATCGGCCACTCTCGATTGACCGCCACAGAGAGAAGGACTCGGATGGTGCTGAGACGAGCCATGAGAGAGAAAGTATCAAAGTAATCAACTCCATATGTCTGAGTAAAGCCCTTAGCAACAAGGCGAGCTTTATAATGGTCCACCGTGCCGTCGGGGCCAAATTTGACCACAAAGACCCAGCGACAGCCAACAACATCAGTATCGAAGGGAGGAGGAACAAGAGTCCAGGTACCCCGCTCCGTGAGGGTCGCCATTTCTTCATCCATGGCCAGCTTCCAGTGGGGAATAATAAGGGCCTCCTAATAGGAATGAGGTGTGGCAGTGGCAGAGATAGCCAGCGCAAAGGCCCTGTGAGAAGGGGTAAGACGATCATATGAAACAACAGCAGTAAGGGGGTGTAGGGTACATGTCCGCACCCCTTTGCGAAGAGCTACAGGGAGATCTAGGTCGGCGGCTCCCTCGGCATCCGGAGCATCCATGGCAGAGAGAGATGGCCCGGGAGAAGAGAGCGACGGCGGCGGAGAGGATGGAGACGGTGATGGAGAAGTGGGAGAGAGAGGCGGAGAGATAGGAGGGGACGGAGATGGCAGAGGGGTGGATATCTTGGTAGGAGACGAGGGAACGAATGGAATAGCAGGAGAATCGGAAGCTGGGGGAAGAGGAGAGGAAGCGGGTGAAAGAGAGGAGGAGTCAGCCGAGAATTAGGAGGCATTCTCGAAGAAGGTAACGTCAGCAGAGACGAACTGCTGACAAAGAACAGGGTTAAAGCAACAGTAGCCTTTCTGAGTGGTGGAGTACCCCAGAAAGACACATTTGGTGGAGCGAGGGGATAGCTTATCACGGGTGGCAGATGGGGCATGCACAAATGCAGTGCATCTAAAGATTCAGAGAGGGAGAGGAAAGGGCTCCTTGCCCGGATACAGAATGGAGAATGGGGTTTTCCCGTGGAGAACTGTGGATGGAATGCGATTGATGAGGTAGCAGGCAAGGAGAACAGCATAGCCCCAATAAGAGCGAGGGACATGCATTTGGGTCATCAACGTGCGAGCCACATCAAGGAGGTGACAGTTTTTGCGTTCCGCCACCCCATTTTGTTGGGAGGTATAAACACAGCTAGTCTGATGAATAATGCCATGTTGCACACAAAAATATGTAAAAGCATGACTCAGATACTCTTTAGCATTGTCGGAGCGAAAGGTTTTAATACAAACATTAAACTGAGTTTTAATTAACTGATAAAAAAAGATCCATACATCTAAAAGTTAAGAGCGATCTCATAGGAGATACACCCAAGTACATCTAGAAAAATCATCAATAAAAGTTACAAAATAAGAACTACCCCGACCAATGGTGAGGGTAGCAGCAGGTCCCCAGACATCGGAGTGGACAAGATCAAAAGGACGAGTAGAGCCCCGACCTTGCTTCGGTGGGAAGGAGGAACGGTGATGCTTGCCTAGTTGACAAACGTCGCATTGGAGAGGAGCACTGGAGGGAGGGAGGTGCGGCAGAAGCTGATGTAGAAGTCGTGGTGGAGGATGACTGAGGCGGAGATGCCACTGGAGAAGATCCGTACAAGAAGATGAGAAGGCGGACAAGGCGGAAACGTTGTCGAGGAAGTAAAGGCCACCGCTCTCAGTCCTAGTAGCAATCGTTCGGTGGGAGCTCGGATCCTGAAAAGAACAAGAAGTCGAAGTAAATGTCACAGAACACTGAAGCTGCTTGCATAAAGAGGTAACAGACAATAGATTGCACTGAAACTTGGGCACATAGAGAGTGTCCGCTAGTTGTAGTGACGGAGTAACATGAACTACTCTCGTCCCATGAACGGGGGAGGGAGAACCGTACGCAACAAGAACCGGGGGCAACCGATCATGTTGTTCGAGTAAAGAGAAGCACTGCGGATTGCCCGTCATGTGATTAGTTGCACCAGAGTTGATGAGCCATTTACCTTGAGTCACCATGTAGGCACTACATGAGGATGTGACAACCGAGGCAGACGGCTTGGAAGAGTCACCGGAGGGGTGAAGATGGGGATGCTTCGTCCAGCAGCGGTCGGAAGTATGTCTGGTGCGGCCACAGTGAGAGCAGAGGTAGCGGGAAGAAGCACGGTCGCCGGACTGGTGACTGCAGCTACCAGAGCCACTCCGCTGAGTTTGATGAGCATAGTTTTCCGGTGGAGGAGGAGCGGGCAGAAGAGGGCGCTGAAGGAGAGAGGTGATAGCAGCGATGCGGGTAGCGGTGGCATCAAAGGTAAGAGATTCCGCCTCACCCAGAATTTGCTGGCAGATCAGATAACACACAACCAGAAGCCGGAGCAGATAACACACAACCAGAAGCTCCTGGAAGTGCTTGTGTTGTTGAGCCAAATCTGCAGAAAAGGGGCGATTCTGAAGAATCTCAGCCCCAAGAGCCTGAACCTGTTGGTAGACAGCAGCAGGAGACAAGGTAGGACGGTCAAAGAGGTCCGCATACAACATATAGATGCGGGACGTCTGAGCCCCCTTGGAGTACAGAGCGGCAAGATGAAGCCAAGCGGCCTTGACCGTCTCATCATGACGGATGACGGGAAGGCACTTATCGGAAAGGCTGTTAGCGAGCCAAGTACGCACAAGCGCGTCACTCGCATCCCAGTCATCAAAGAGAGGTGAAGTGGTAGGAGGTGGGTCATCAACGAGATGGTGGCATTTGCGTTGCGAGCGGAGTAGAAAGGTGAAAGAGACGCTCCAATCCGGGTAGTTGGAGCTGACAAGCTTGGAAACGGTGCCAAGGTTCCCGGAAGGAGTAGGAGGAAGAGGCGGAGCCAGATTGGTGACAGGGGTGGTGGCAGTAGAAGCATCAGAAAGAGCCATAGGAGCAGGAAAAGGGAAGTCAGGCGGTTAGGAAACAACCCGCACGGATAGGAAGAAGAAAAGCTACAGCAGTCACGAGGGCAGAAACCAGCGGTCAGAAAAGCCACGACCAAGCCGCAGACCCAAGCAGAGGGGAAGAAGTCGAACGGCTAGAGGACAGGTCGCTCGAACAGGAGCAGTGACAGAACAGGTCGCGGCGATAGGAGGCGGCGGCTTAGAACAGGAAACAAAGAGGTCGCGCACACAGAGGGCAACGATAAGGAGAGGAAGAGGCCGCGCGGACAGGGTGCAAACCGGCGAAACAAGCCGTGCGGACAGGGAAGGCACAGAATCAGGAGGAGTAGATCGAGTCCTCTGATACCATGTAAAAACCGAACAAAAACAAACCGAAATGGTTTTCACTGAAACTTTATTATCCGAAAAAGGTATCTATTACAAAGGTATGACCTCCCTTATATAGAATGGAGGAGAGAAGAGAGAATACAAATAAGAGACGTGGGACAAAAAATTTACATGACACAAGCGGACTATACAGACACAAACCGCACAAGTCGCGCGGTTATGCAGAAGGGCTAACCGCTCGGCCACTACCAGAGAGAGAGATCACCATGGGAGACCGCTAGACCGCCCGGTCTCCTAGTCACCAGAGACAACCTGCTAGACCGCTTGGACCTCAGACAGCAACACACAGTAACCAAACCGCTGAAGGGTAACTGCCAAACCGTGCGGTCATCAACCCGCCAAGCCAGACCGCCAGACCGTCCGGTCACTAACTTCAACACGGTGCACTACTCTCAGCAAGGGGGTATCTACATGTCCCTTTTAGCATGTCTCTCTCGGCAGAATTTACTTAGTCTATTCTTCAAACAAGTAGCAGTCATCACCTAAGATCCTAAGGCTTACGCAAAGGCACGGATTCATACACAGATAATAAAATGCAGGATGCAGAGAAAAGCATGAAAAACAATAGTCATTTTGGCAAAAAGACAGATCTTTTCATATCATATAAAAGTTATTACATTGTCTGGGGGGATATCGCCCCTTACAGAAATTTGCAAAATAAATAAGAAAAAAAAGGGTATTACAAGTTAAAAATAAATATGCAAAAGCTCTTCACGGGGGTTTCCAGACATCTCGCTGGCTGATTCGTCAGTGGACACATTGCTCTCGTCGAGGATTATCTCGTCATCCTACCCAGGGAGTCGTCCTCTCCCGGAGGCTTCGGGATGGGATCAAATAGCCAGGGGAGAATTTCGCGCGGCGTGAGCATCTTGCCACCCTGGTTCAGAAAGTCAGACTCCCGCAACACCTGGATCACGCACTTAGCCACCGCCTGGGCATTTTCCTGCATCATCACCTCAATCTCATAATTTGAGTATTGATGACGCAGGACCTTCTCGGCGGGCGGCGGTGGAACCAGCACGTTGGCTTCCTACGCTTTTTTTAGTTCGGCCTTCTGCAGAACAATCTTGCACTGGAGAGAATCCTCCCGCACGCGCGATAGCTAGGCCTGGGCGGAATCCTGCGAGAAATTAGGGGTTAAAACTAACATGAAATTGCAACAAGGCAAGAGGCTTTTGAAGATTTATATACCTCAAACGAAGGGCGGAGGGCAAGAAGTTGTTGTGAGGCCTCCAGGTCCGCCTTCATGGTGATTCCTTCAGCAATGGCGAGATCCCTTGATTTGAGCACCTCGACAAGGCTGCTCTCGATGCAGATACTGCGGCACGCAGTCATGTGCGCGAGCTCAAACGCGTGTATCTGGGCCTGAACGGAGTCGCAGGCGAGAGACAGGGTAGTCTCCCAGTCAAACGTACTGGCATCCACCTACCTATAAAGCCCGAAGCCCAGAGTGAAGGATTCGTTGGTGATCGTATCTCGCTCCATCCAAGAGGGGAGTAGCAAAGAGATCGAGACCGATTGGCTTCGGGGTCCTACTTGAGCAGTGGCTGGCACTCTTCATCTATGAACTTCTCACTGAGGCCAAAGTTCTGATGCCCTCTCAGGACCGGCTAGGTGGACGTCTCGGCGGGGGTCTCGGTGACTAGCCCAGTGGCACCCGCTGTGCCCGTGACAAATGGGATCTCTGCGGGGGTCTCAGTGGGGGTCTCGGCAACGGACTTACCCTTGTCCGTCTGGGACGCTTTGATTTCTTGGAAGCGGTCGGAGGAGCATCGGGCTTCCGCCTCCGGACACCCGACTGGGAGGAAGAGCCGGGCTCATCCTAAAAAGCGAGGACAGCTGATTTGGCGAGAGCCAGGGTGGCGGCGGAACCCCTAGTCTCGTCAAATTATTAGTTGAGGGGGATCTCCCGCTCACCTGCGAAAGCCATAAAAGGTTAGTCATAGAAGTTTTGAAGTAAAGATTAAATGGGTAAGGCGGAATGGTACCTTCGCCGGTAGGGATCGGTGGGAGAGCGTCGACATCCCGCCTCAAGAACTTCACGTTGAAGTTCTTGGTCCCAAAGAAGTCGAGAAGAGCGGTCTCACGCCACGCCAATGTCGGAGGCCTGTAGGTGGCCTCATCGTACTGAACCGGCGAGAGGGGTTTGTTGCCGAAGTTCCCCGAGTCGAAGATAAACCTCTAGTGCCAGTCGTGATTTTTGTTGGCAAGACCGTTGGTCTTCACTGACTAGCCCGAGAAGAAGACAACCCCTGCTTTGGCATGGAAGTTGAATAACTTATGGAAGATGGAATGGTTGAATTTGATCCTTTCCGCGCGCAGGTAGCAGGCAAAGGCCACCAGCAGCGCCATGGAGTTGGGGTTGAGCTGGGCCGACACCACCCCGTAGTATCGAAGGGCCTGGCACATTTTCGGCCAGAGGGGGAGGCGGAACCCCACCTTGAAGTGTTCCAACGGAATGGCAATCTCCACTTCCAGCAGGAACTTAACCTTGTCCTCCTTTCCAGGGTTGCGTGTGACGAACCCCGCCGAAATGTAGTCTGCCACTATGGAGGCAAATTCCCTCTCGGTCAGGCGGCAGGATGGGATGTTATGCTCGAGGAAGTTTTGCATGCATTTGGTGCAGCCTTCAGTTTCTCCCAGCATCTTGTGAGTTGACGAAAAGTGAAAAGAGAATGGAATATGCGAGAAGGATTATGCTGCGGAAGAAGCGAGAGCAAAGGGGAAGGAAAACAAAAGCTTTGAATCAAGTGGAAGTAAATGCGATCGGTGAACCGACCTATTTATAGAAAATATATGTAGAAATCATGACATTCTTCCTAATGGTGGAAGTGTGGATAGCAATTTTGTGAAATCTTACGTTTCATCTTCAGTCTTGTCCCGCTAATGCTTCGTATGCCTGCAGAGGTCGAAAGCCTCTGAGAGGGGTCCGGGAGTAAGATCAAAACAAATATATAAAGAAAGAAGTGGGGCGAGAACTAGACATTCGACAAGATAGAACGACATGGAAAAATAAGATTAAAAAAAACAGTAGGCCTCTCGCCGGGCGAGAGGCATAATAAAATTAAATGAAATATTAAATGTTCATGTTTATTACAAGAGCGAGAAGGTACAGGCGAGAAGGGAAGGCTGGGGGTTAGGGGAGGAGAAGGCAAGAATCCCTAGAGCTCTGTATTGCTCCAACAGCCAGTGACCCCGACCCCGCCTCCCGGTCTTCAGGGGCACTCGCGGATAGTGATAGGCGGTCACAGCTATGAGCTCCAGGTGGACAAGGCTCAGCTGGTCTTGGGCCCGTGTGATGTTCCTCCTGGGAGAAGTCTTCGCGCTTCCGCCTCTCCAGCGATCCATCTCGCCAAGGAGATGGGCATAGTCCCACTCAATCACGGCTAACCGCCACTCCATCTTCACCTGGAAGGCACTCGCCTGCATGGAGTCTTCTCACTGCATCCAGACGAGCTTGGATAGGATTACCGCCACCCTCTCCCTCTGCTCCTCGGCGTCCCTTGAGGCTTCAAGAAAACTCAACATTTTGCAGGGGGAGGGCAGTGGCGAGATCACCTCTTCATTGTCACCGGATGATCCCGCAGTCTCCGTATGACATGGGAAGGGATGGTGTCAGGGTCGACAAGAAGGCGGGAAAAGAAATCAAGTTCTGGCTTACATGAAGGTCAGTGAGAGCTCTCAGGCTGCCCTTCAAAAAGATTTCCGAAAAGCGGGAGTCGTGGTTTTCCCCGTCCTGGGGGGTGTGAGGTCCGCCCCACCATATGGGTCTCGGCTAGAGGCGGGGGAATAGATCCTTCCTTGGCAGAAGGGCGAGAACTTGGCTCGGGACCCAGATGTTTTTCAGTGACCCTCTCAGGAGAGAGGGGAAGATCATGCGATGGAATGAAAGGGCTCTTGACAGCGGGAATCCTGGGACTCGGGTGGATGATGCCCCGGGTAGAGTCTATGGAAGACCAAGTGAGCGAAGGAATGCATAAGACAGATAAAAGCGAAAACCAAAACGAGAAGATTATCGGGAGCAATTGAGGGCTCGGCCAAGAGTTCTGGAGGGACCGCCGCCGAGACCATCTAAAGATTTTCGCCACCGGGCCGGACTGACTCGACATTCGTTGGAGGATCGCCGACAACGCCTTTCGGGACCATCACCTATGATAAGGATAACAAATCAGTTCGACGAGCCCTCTTTGTGGGGTTTCGCTTCAAGAGCCGGAGAGAGATACCTCCACCAGAGGAGGAGGGTTCTCGCGGGTCGGGGTCGGAGTCGGCGAAGGCGGTTCACCCTTGGAACGGTCCCGCCAGACTGACTTGGCCTTTTTTTGGCGGTAGGCGGAGTCAACCGATCTCTTGCCCACAAGCCAGGGTACGAACCCTACACAATTGGCAAGGACCCTTTCCAAAGCAGCAGCGAGATGATCTTGGACTTCCTGTGAGAGTGGTTTCGCAGCTCGTTTGGCATACATCTTCATAGCAATGCGAGAGCTCAGGTGGGAAGCTGTAGCAGGAGGAATGAAGTCATGGAGACAGGCCCTGAAATATATTTATAAGGCCGTGGTAGGACCCGCAAAAGATTCTCTTCCAAGTTAGCAAGCACTCACCGAATATTAGGGGTTGGACGTTTCTTTCTGAGTGTAAAACTATCTCACAAAGAGTGTGGATTGTGTATAACCCCATATTCGTTGAGTGAGACCCAAAGGACTGGGACCCCGGGTTTGAGTAGTGAAAGATATGGTACCTAAACACCTAGAGGGGGGGTGAATAGGTGACCTAAACCTTTTTAAAACTTTGTTGGCAGCACAATAGTTATTTTAAAGAATTCTACAGCTAACAGCAATTACAGAATATAAACAGTTAATCCACATCACAGCACAGCACAGCAGACACACTAATTTATAGTGGTTCCCCAATCTTTGGGTACATCCACTGTCCCCCTTCGCCTATCTAGCAGTGTACTAGATTCGGCCAACCTTCTCCACTATCTCAGAACCCAACAAGGTTCCTACACCTCAGGCCCAAAGCCTTACACTCAGCCACTAAGGCCTACACTCAGCCACCCAGGCCTACACTCAGCCAATTAAGGCCTACACTCAGAGTTCTTCAACTCCTACACTCAGGCAACCAAGCCCTACCCTCAGCCTTTATAATATAGGCTTACAATTCTCTCAGATCCAATGGATCCTACAAGTTAAAATAGAAATACAATAGCTAACTCTACAACTCAGAAAATAGGAGAGGAGTTGAGAATTATTTGAAGAGTTCTTGGAAGAACTCAGTTAGATCCAAACTGACTTAGCTTCCTTCAAAGCTTCTTGAGTTAGAACTGAATTAGTCTGAATCCTCTGCAGTTGATCCTTGACCTCTGCTTCTTGAGATCCAGAAGATTCTGAAACCTTCTTCTCAGCCTAAGTTCCAAAGACTGAATTCTTAATTGGAGTTCTCTCTCTCCAACTTCTTAGATCTGCAGTTGAACTGACAGACCTTCTTGTGTTGATCCTCTGTGTATCACTTCTTGATTTAATCTGATCAACCACTTTGAATATTCTCACAAGTTGTAACAACAACAATCAATCTTTTCTGTAATCTATGAGTGCCTATTTATAGGCTTCCTTCATGGTAACCGGCTGGTCCGGTTCATAACAGACTTCTGATTTCTCTGACAGTTGATGTAGACCGGCTGGATCGGCAGCTGTCATGTCAATCAGTCACTTCTTGAAATTCTCTAACTGTCAGATAGTGTCGAGACTTTCTGTTCTTAAGTGTCGACACTTATAGACCAAGTGTCGACACATGTTGTGTAAGTGTCGACACAAGTCTACAAGGTGTCGACACAATTCCTTGTATGTCTCGACACAGATTCTTCTGCATGTGTCGACACTGAAATTGAGTGTCGACACAAGTACTTGTACTTCATTCTTTAACTGTATTCTTGTAAGTGTCGAAACTGTCAAGTGTCGACACTGCTTCTTGGTGTCGACACAAGTCTTCAATTTTGTTTCTTCAGCTGAGTGTCGACACATTCCCTTAGTGTCGACACTTGTACTTAGAATATTTTATAAACTTCTCTGTTCTTTGCCAAGTGTCGACACATCTCCTTGTGTCGACACTTCTTCTTCAAATGTAGAGTCTTTAGCTAAGTGTCGACACATTGTGCTGAGTGTCGACACTTACTTCAAGTGTTGACTCTTCTGGTTGTGTGTCGACACATTGTGCTGAGTGTCGACACATTCCTCAAATACTGACTCTTCTGCATAGTGTCGACACATTGTGTTGAGTGTCGACACTTGTACTTAGACTCTGCAGACTTTTGCTGAGTGTCGACACATCTCAAGTGTCGACACTTTCTGGTGTAGACTTAGCTCTTCTAGGTGTCGACACTTCTGCTAAGTGTCGACACAGCTTTTCTGCATACTTCTTCACTGAGTGTCGACACAGCTCCAAGTGTCGACACTTTCTGTCTGGTGTCGACTCTTCATCCCAGGTGTCGACACAAGCTTTCTCAAGTGTCGACACTTTCCCTCTGGGTGTCGACACATGGACTTAGAAACTTTTAGCTTCAGTCTAGTGAATACCTAACCTGCACAAGTAACTCAAACACACATCAAATACATTATGATGTATATCATTGAGTTAGGTGAGGCTTCTTCAAATCAGGTACATTTGACCAATGTACCCAACAATCTCCCCCTATTTGGAGAAGTCATAACTCTTAGTCAATGATATACACCATTCATAATTAAAAATTATAAAATGATGAAAAGCAAATTATAATCAGCAGGGTTAACATGAACATGTAAAACTTCACACATATACACATTCAACATTCCAGAACAAATAAGAAATAGACATATTTCAGAACAATCATAATGTATTTATCATATATTGTTCTAACATAGTTCCTTATACATTTTCAATGTTGTACAAAAATGTTTTTCATTTAAAAGTTTACAACAAGCTTCAAGTTAAATCCTAATCTATTTCAGATCAGGTTCTTTGATAACTATTCCCTTTCCAGCTTTAACTTGAGCTTTGACAGCAGCAGTAGTAGCAGGCTCAGCATCAGCAGGCTTCTTGCCTTTGGAGTCCTTCTTCTTTAGTTCTTCAGCCTTGATTTTTTGTCTCTCAAAATAATGATAGGGCTTAGGAAAGTACTTGCTAGGCTCCACAGCTGTAGGAGCTAGCTTTCCCATCTTAGCCTTCCTTCTATACTGGACAATGGCTTCCTGCCTGATCTCATGCTTCCTCCATTCTGCTTCTGAGAACCATTTATTCCTTTCATGAGCATTGTCCTTGGCTGCTTTCCAGGCTGTGAGAATGATGTTCCTAGAAGTAGGGCTCCATTGTTCAAAATCTGGTTTTTGCTCAGCCAGTTCCCTGAACTTCTTCTTTGACAGCCTTGTCTCTTCTTCTTTGTCCATAGCCTCTTGCATAGCTGCTGTAATAGGTTGAACAACCTTTTCTAAATGGACATTGTCCTTGCCCCCAGATGGGCTATACATAGTGCTCACCTCTGCATGAATCATTTCAAAATCGGGAGGTGGATAAATGACTTGAGCTACTTCTTGTGGCTCACCTCCAAAATAGGCAGGGTTCAGTCCAGATTCAGCAACTTCATTATCATCACACAGGGGAGGATATCCAAGTGTAGCCCTGATGGAATTTGATATCCATTTTGCATGTTCAGAACTGGCTTTGACTAACACCCTCTCCCCCTTTATGACTTCTTGTTCAACATGATCTCTTACATCATCTTTTTGGAATCTGATCTGACTGTCCAAATACCTTATGCCATCCTTAAAGAAAGGTCTAAGCTTTGTAAGCTGCTCAGAAATGACCTTCTGTGAATCTTTAATTGCAGTTTTTACAGCAGCAATTTCTTCCTGAAATACTTTATCAAATTCAGCCTTGGCAGCAGCAGAGGAGGTTGAAGGTTCATCAGACTTATTCTTTAGTTCAGTGACTATTGCATTGTGGGATGCAGTCAAATTATCATTCATCCTCAATTGATTCTCCAGCACATAACCTTGCTTCAGTGCTATATCATCTACTTGAGACTTTATTTTCTCTTGGTGGGTTGCCAGATAAACCACTGCATTAGCACCCTTTGTAAAACAATCAGTCATCTCCTTTTTATTAAGGTTCATTTCGAACCTTATTGACTTGATTTCCTGTGCCAGATCAGATTGTAGGGCCTTGTGCCCTTCATCAACATAAGTTTCTATAGCCTTCCTTTGTTCATCCAGCTTGATTTGTAGTGCAATCAGTAGAGCACTATAATCAGTTGATGGAGCTTGTTGGACTAGAGAGTGTTGAGCAACAGTTTGTAGAGCCTTCTTATAGCTCTGACTCCTTCTTTTGAAAACAAAGAATTGCTTCTTCTTAGCTTGCTCAATTTCATCATCCTCAGACTCTGATGTACTTGCTATATTCACCCTATCCTTAGGGCTTGATGGTTTTTCAGCTTGCACATCTTGTGCCTTCTCAGTGTTTAGCCTTATAGGCTCTTCCTGAACATCCAAGTTCTCCCCCTCAACAGCAGCACCCTTCTCTACATCAGCAACAGTCTTGTTCATGTCAAAATCCTCTTGTTCTAGATTCAGAAATAGATCTTCCATTGTGTATTCAGGAGGAGAATGTGCAGGAGATGTACTGGGTTCATCAACCACTTTATCAGGAATCACTACAGATGTGTCTGGAAGAACAACATCTGGTTCTTGGTTTGCTTGCTGAGTTTGCTGAGGGACATCAGACAAATCAGAATCTATTACAGAAAAATCTAAAGTATTGAGGTCAGAAAGTACCTCTAGGATAATGAGTGAAGCTTGCTCACTCTCCAGTGTAGAGGGTTGATCTACAGCTGGAGGCTCCCCCTGGATTTCAGCTGGCTTTTGAGGAGCAGGTGACTTCTCTGCAGCCACATCTATTTGACTATCAGGAGTGAAAACCACATGTTCTTCACTACCTGAGCTGCTGGAGGACTCCTAAGTCACAGCAGCTATTTTCCTCTTCTTCTTTGGAGGGGAATCCTTCTTAGAAACTTGTTTCTCAGGGGTGGTCAGTTCCTTCGACAGTACCCTTTCCCACCTGGAGAAGATCCTCATGTCCATCCTTCTCATGTGGTTGATTTTTGCACCAGCAGCATTGCTCATTACCTCTGGTATTGTACCAGCCAGGTAGAGACTAAGTATCCTGCCCAGATTGGGCTTCTTCAGACTTTCCTTTACTTTCTCAAACACAACCATGGACCAGTCTGTTTTGAGGTTGAAGATGATTCTAGTCATAACACTGAACATGGAGGCTGACACCCTGTCATGCCCTCCAGTCTTGCTGAGTAGTACTTTACCCACAATTTCTGACAGAAATTTTCCTTGGGTATTCATTCCTTTCCTGTTGAAGACAGAACCTATTTTCATCTTAGAATCTAGACCACACCAGGCAAGTGCTTCTTTGGTCTTAGATGTTGTAACTTCCTCTTCTTCCTGGACTTTAGGTAGCTGAAGTACCTTTCTCAGAGACTTGGGTGAAATCTTGACTTTGGTGCCATGCACCCTTGATTTGATTCTGTAGCCTGAGTCATCTACAGACGCTCCAGTAAGAAATTCTATAACTTCCTTCTTCCATATCTTGGTTGGTTCTGAAACCAAGAACTCCAATCCTGAATTGGTGACTAGGGTTATCACCGATTTGATTTCTTGATCACCGTCATCGAATGTGCCACGCACCAGTTCATAGCCTTCGTTAACGTTCTCTTCCAGCTTGGGAGCCATTAGGGTTTGGAGAATTAGTCTTTAGAGAAGAGAAATGTCGACACAAGAGTTTTGGTCTCGAAACTTTTGAAAGCGTGTCGACAAACAAAGACTGAACCCTATTTATACCTTTCTTGTTTGAAGACGAACAGGCGGGATGGATTTCTAAAGATGTGTCGACACTGTTAATAAGTGTCGACACAGACTTATAATGTCTCGACACTCATGTGTCGACACAAGTGTGAGTCAACAGATTTTATGTGTCGACACTTGGTTAAGTGTCGACACCACACTACTCGACATGTAGTCGAGACTTTACTTAGAAAATTCTGAGTAAAACTTAAGTGTCGACACCTTATTGGATGTGTCGACACCTACTCGACATGTGTCGACACTAACATTCTGAAGTGTCGACACCAGCTTCCTAGATGTGTCGACACCATTTTCCTGAAGTGTCGACACTTACTATTCTGTGTCGACATAGACTTGTCTATGTGTCGACACCTTTTTACTTAGCCAATTTTTAGTTCTGTTAAACTTAGTCTAAGTTTATCATACCTAGTTCAATTTTGAACCTATTGAACTTAGCTTCTTCTAAGGGCTTAGTGAACATATCAGCTATCTGATTATCAGTTCTAACATATTCAAGTGCAATATCATTTCTTTCTACATGCTCTCTAAGAAAGTGATATTTAATCTCAATATGTTTAGTTCTACTATGTGATACAGGATTGTTAGCTATTGAAATAGCACTAGTAGAATCACAGTAAAGTGGAGTTCTACTTACCTGAAATCCATAGTCTTCTAACTGATGTTGAATCCACAGAAGTTGAGCACAGCAACTTCCTGCAGCTACATATTCTGACTCAGCTGTGGAAATAGCCACACTGGTTTGCTTCTTACTGCTCCATGAAATGAGTCTTCCACCTAGGAATTGACAGGATCCAGTAGTGCTCTTTCTATCTTCTTTGCATCCTGCAAAGTCTGCATCTGAATAGCCTGTTAGATCAAAATCTCCATTCCTAGGGTACCAGAGGCCTAGATAGGGAGTGCCCTTTAGATATCTCAAGATTCTCTTGACTGCAGTCAAGTGAGACTCTTTAGGGCTGGCTTGATACCTGGCACAAACACATGTAGCATACATAATGTCAGGCCTACTTGCAGTCAAGTATAGTAGGGAGCCAACTATCCCTCTATACAAGGTTTCATCTACAGGTTTCCCTGCATCATCCTTGCTTAGAGACATACTTGACCCCATAGGAGTCTTCATGGTACTGGATGAATCCATACCATACTTCCTTATGAGTTCTAGGGTGAACTTGGACTGACATATGGATAGACCACTTCCAGTCTGTTTAACTTGGAGACCCAAGAAAAACTTCAGTTCTCCCATACTACTCATCTCAAATTGACTTTGCATAAGCTTTGCAAACTTTTTGCAAAGGCTACTTTCAGTAGACCCAAATATAATATCATCTACATATATTTGGACAAGAATGACTTTGCCTCTAGATTCCCTAAGGAATAGAGTCTTATCTATTTTCCCCCTTGAGAACTTGTTCTCAATGAGGAAACTAGATAGGGTTTCATACCAAGCTCTAGGTGCTTGTTTTAACCCATATAATACTTTCCTAAGTCTATACACATAATGTGGAAGAGTAGGATCAACAAAACCTGAAGGCTGCTCCACATATACTTCTTCCTTTAGATTACCATTTAGGAATGCTGACTTCACATCCATTTGGTATACCTTGAATCCTTGATAAGTTGCATAGGCCAAGAACATCCTTATGGCCTCCAGTCTGGCTACTGGGGCAAAGGTTTGATCAAAATCAACACCTTCTTCTTGCCTATATCCTTTTGCAACCAGTCTTGCTTTATTCTTTATGATGACCCCTTGTTCATCTAACTTATTTCTGTAGATCCACTTAGTTCCTATAACATTGTGGTCTTTAGGCTTTGGAACCAGCTCCCAAACTTTGCACCTTTTGAACTGATTAAGTTCTTCTTGCATAGCTTCAGTCCACTGTGGATCTTGTATAGCTTCTTCAAATTTCTTTGGTTCTATTTGAGACAGAAAACTTGAATATACTACAGCATTCTGATTTCTGCTCCTTGTCTGAACACCTTGTCTTGGATCTCCAATTATCAGCTCTACTGGATGATCTCTTAGATGCCTGTTGGCTGGAGGCATCCTTGCTTCTGGTTGTACTTCTACAGCATCTTCATCATGCTGTGTTCCTTGTACTTCTTCAGCTCCTGGTACATGTAGTTCTCCCCCTGGACATAAACCATCTTCTTCTACTTGCTGTCTTGCAGCAGGTACATCTTCTATGGCTAGCTTGTCCATCTTCTTAGTAAGAACTGTGGGGCTGCATACATTGCTAGACAACTCATTGTTAATTAGTTGTGTCTCATCAAAAACTACATGCACAGACTCCTCTACAACTTGTGTAGTCAAGTTGTAGACTCTATAAGCCTTACTATTATTGCTGTACCCAACAAACACTCCCTCCTGGGACTTGGCAGCAAACTTAGTTAAGTAAGACTTTCCATTGTTTAGTATGAAGCATTTGCAACCAAAAATCCTGAAATAGGATAGGTTTGGTTTTCTGCCTTTCACAACTTCATAGGGGGTCTTGTTTAACCTTTTAGTGATGGTAGCCCTATTTATCACATGGCATGCAGTGTTAACTGCTTCAGCCCAGAAATACTCTGGTAGTGATGAATCACTTAATAGGGTTCTACCAGCCTCTATCAAGGTCCTATTTTTCCTTTCAGCAATGCCATTTTGCTGAGGTGTTCTAGGTGAAGAGAATTCTTGAAATATCCCATAGTCTTCACACAGCTTTGTCATGCTTTCAGACTGAAACTCAGTACCATGGTCACTTCTAATTTTGACCACTGTACAGTTCAATTCATTCTGAATTTGCTTAACAAAACTATAGAAGACACTAGGTGTTTCAGATTTCTGCTTTAAGAAGAACACCCAGGAAAACCTTGAGTAGTCATCAACAACTACAAAGGTATAGACCTTCCTACCTAAGCTGTGAACTGGCATTGGACCAAATAGATCCATATGCAAAAGGTATAAACACCTCACAGCATCTTTGTTGTCTAAGCTTCTAAAGGTGGATTTAGTCTGCTTGCCCTTTTGACAAGCTGAGCAAATGCCATCTTTAACACACTTAACTTGAGGACCATTCCTCACTAACTCTTTATTAAAGAGTTTGCTAATAGTCTTGTAGTTAAGATGGGCAAGCCTCTTGTACCATTTGACACATTGAGAGACTGACTCATCAGCTACAAGACACACAGGAGAACCATTGTTCTCAATCATAATGTCTAAGCAGTAGACATTCCTCTTTCTATATCCAGTCAAAATGATCTCTTGATCACTTGACCTCTTGATATGACAACCATTTTTAACAAATGAGATGTCATATCCTACATCACTTAACTGACTTATACTAATGAGGTTGTGTTTCAACCCTTTAACATAAGCCACTTGAGTAATGGTAACAAGGTTTGAAGAAATGTTACCAAACCCTTTGATGATTCCTTTTTCTGAACCACCAAAGGTCACCTTTGGACCATTTTTGATTGGAATGTAGTCCTTCAGTAGTCCCCTAGTTCCAGTCATGTGTCTGGAACATCCACTATCCAAGTACCATGTAGGGGTATGGCCACTTGGACTCACCTGCAAAACAAATTAATGAACCTTAGAACCCAAAGTAAACTTGGGTCCTTGGTGATTGTTAGTTTGCAATTTGACATAGCTACCTGCTGGCTTTCCAACAGGTAACTTGCTACTCAACTTGGCACTGGCATTGTGCCAACAATACAAGGCAAAGTGGCCAACCTTGCCACAACACCAGCATTCAAACTTGTTGTACCTTTGCTTAGGTACAACCTTTGCTGTCTTGACTACAGCAGGCTTGTTGAATGTTGGGGCTTTGCCCTTGGACTTGGACTGATCCTGAACAGTCCTAGCTGGTTTAATAAAACCCAATCCAGCCTTTCCTTTATGATGAACAAATTCATCAATCAAGGGTAGCACTGATTTAGGTTTTGAAAACCTAGCAACTAGCTCTCTTTCTTTCTGGAGATTAATCTCTAGTAACTTAATTTGATCATTTTTATAAGTGATAGTTCCCATCTGAATCACAGTAATGTGTTTCAGCCTGGCTACCTCATTGAGCTTTTAATCAAATTCCTTCTCAAAGTCTGTTGCAGCTGCCTTTAGATCAGCAATTTCCTTTGCCTGACTTTTGGCAAGGGACTTGCTTTTCTTATAGGCTTGCAACAGTACTTTATATTCATCTAAGAGCTGATGAATATCTCCCTCAGATTCAGAAACACTTTCATCACTTGATGAAGATGAATCTGACTCTGAACTAGAACTGAAATCTGAACTTTGAGTTGGACTTTGTACCTGACTAGGTCCTGGCTGCTCCAGGATTTTGGTACTTTCAGTCAATGTCATCAGTCCTTGGCACTGACACTCTTCTTGTTCATGGATTGATTCCATGATCTGCATAAACTCCTCTTCTTCTTCAGCAAATAGCCCTATGTAGGCTTCAGCATCTGTCTCAGTGTCTGAAGAAGAAATGTCTGAAAGAGTCTTCTCATTCTTTGCAACAAAGGACTTCTCCTTCTTTCCTTTGAAGTGAGTCTTCTTTCTGTCACTGGATTCTTTTCTTCTCTCAGGACAATCTGCAATAACATGCCCCTGTCTATTGCAGCAGTAACATACTATCTTAGACCCAGTTGCCTTGCTAGTCTTTGTCTTTTTCTTGTCCTTCTTTGAAGGCTTCTTCTCCTGATACTGAACTTCTTTCCCTTTGGAAAATGAAGGTCTGGACCTCCACTGTTTCTTCTTCAGGAATTTCTGAAAATGTCTGGTGAATGCAGCAAAGTCTTCATCACTTTCACTGCTTGTAGACTTTGTACTAATAGACTCATCTGATTCTGATTCAACTACCTCTGGAGGAGGAGTTGATGACTTAGTCCTGCCCTTTCTAGGTACTTCTGACTTGAAGGCAACAGTCCTTTCCCTGTGCTCAGTCCTTGTTGATTTTTCCTCCTCTTTTCTCACAGACAGCTGCATCTCATAAGACAACAACTTGCCAAATAGTGTGGGAGGAGGAATTTCTCCCAACTTTGCCATTTCTCTGATGGCACAGATCTTGGTGTCCCAATCTTTGGTTAGGGACCTTAAGAACTTATCATTCAATTCATAGTTAGTGAACTCTCTTCCATAGGACATAAGTTCATTAACAATTCTGTAGAATTTCTTGTAGCATTCAGTGATGCTATCTCCTCTTCCTTGCCTAAAGCTCTCATACTCTTGATTAAGCAAGGACTTCCTATCTTGCCTAACTTCTTCAGATCCTTCCATATACACTATAAGAGTGTCCCACATCTCTTTTGCTGTCTTACAGTGAATTAAGTTCTGGAAGGTGGCATCATCAATGGCACTTACTATAATGTTTTGTGCCCTTTTGTCCATAGTGGCTAGGACAATTTCATCCTTGGTCATCTCAGAGAAATCCTTTGGAGTCCTCTGATTTGCATCCAATACTGAGATCTTCATGGGCACATATGGCCCCTCTTTGACTGTGATGTAGATTCTAGGGTCTGAGGCCTCCATGAATAGCCTTACCCTTTCTTTCCAGATTCCAAAAATCTCATTTCTGCATATGGGCAGTTTCATTGAACCCAATTCCTTGTGATTCTCTGAAGAACCCATGTTTCTTGATTTTCTTGAAACTGTGTTCTGACTTATCCTAAATCTGCCAAACTGGATCTCCTCAGACAGTTAGTCCTTTTTGAGGAACCTGGCTCTGATACCACTTGAAAGATATGGTACCTAAACACCTAGAGGGGGGGTGAATAGGTGACCTAAACCTTTTTAAAACTTTGTTGACAGCACAATAGTTATTTTAAAGAATTCTACAGCTAACAGCAATTACAGAATATAAACAGTTAATCCACAGCACAGCACAGCACAGCAGACACACTAATTTATAGTGGTTCCCCAATCTTTGGGTACATCCACTGTCCCCCTTCGCCTATCTAGCAGTGTACTAGATTCGGCCAACCTTCTCCACTATCTCAGAACCCAACAAGGTTCCTACACCTCAGGCCCAAAGCCTTACACTCAGCCACTAAGGCCTACACTCAGCCACCCAGGCCTACACTCAGCTAATTAAGGCCTACACTCAGAGTTCTTCAACTCCTACACTCAGGCAACCAAGCCCTACCCTCAGCCTTTATAATATAGGCTTACAATTCTCTCAGATCCAATGGATCCTACAAGTTAAAATAGAAATACAATAGCTAACTCTACAACTCAGAAAATAGGAGAGGAGTTGAGAATTATTTGAAGAGTTCTTGGAAGAACTCAGTTAGATCCAAACTGACTTAGCTTCCTTCAAAGCTTCTTGAGTTAGAACTGAATTAGTCTGAATCCTCTGCAGTTGATCCTTGACCTCTGCTTCTTGAGATCCAGAAGATTCTGAAACCTTCTTCTCAGCCTAAGTTCCAAAGACTGAATTCTTGATTGGAGTTCTCTCTCTCCAACTTCTTAGATCTGCAGTTGAACTGACAGACCTTCTTGTGTTGATCCTCTGTGTATCACTTCTTGATTTAATCTGATCAACCACTTTGAATATTCTCACAAGTTGTAACAACAACAATCAATCTTTTCTGTAATCTATGAGTGCCTATTTATAGGCTTCCTTCATGGTAACCGGCTGGTCCGGTTCATAACAGACTTCTGATTTCTCTGACAGTTGATGTAGACCGGCTGGATCGGCAGCTGTCATGTCAATCAGTCATTTCTTGAAATTCTCTAACTGTCAGATAGTGTCGAGACTTTCTGTTCTTAAGTGTCGACACTTATAGACCAAGTGTCGACACATGTTGTGTAAGTGTCGACACAAGTCTACAAGGTGTCGACACAATTCCTTGTATGTCTCGACACAGATTCTTCTGCATGTGTCGACACTGAAATTGAGTGTCGACACAAGTACTTGTACTTCATTCTTTAACTATATTCTTCTAAGTGTCGAAACTGTCAAGTGTCGACACTGCTTCTTGGTGTCGACACAAGTCTTCAATTTTGTTTCTTCAGTTGAGTGTCGACACATTCCCTTAGTGTCGACACTTGTACTTAGAATATTTTATAAACTTCTCTGTTCTTTGCCAAGTGTCGACACAGCTCCTTGTGTCGACACTTCTTCTTCAAATGTAGAGTCTTTAGCTAAGTGTCGACACATTGTGCTGAGTGTCGACACTTACTTCAAGTGTTGACTCTTCTGGTTGTGTGTCGACACATTGTGCTGAGTGTCGACACATTCCTCAAATGCTGACTCTTCTGCATAGTGTCGACACATTGTGTTGAGTGTCGACACTTGTACTT
Organism: Platanthera guangdongensis; assembly: GCA_039583875.1. Lineage (NCBI taxonomy): Eukaryota > Viridiplantae > Streptophyta > Magnoliopsida > Asparagales > Orchidaceae > Platanthera > Platanthera guangdongensis. Next base: position 85,692,435 of record CM077158.1, read on the forward strand.
AGACTCTGCAGACTTTTGCTGAGTGTCGACACATCTTCAAGTGTCGACACTTTCTGGTGTAGACTTAGCTCTTCTAGGTGTCGACACTTCTGCTAAGTGTCGACACAGCTTTTCTGCATACTTCTTCACTGAGTGTCGACACAGCTCCAAGTGTCGACACTTTCTGTCTGGTGTCGACTCTTCATCCCAGGTGTCGACACAAGCTTTCTCAAGTGTCGACACTTTCCCTCTGGGTGTCGACACATGGACTTAGAAACTTTTAGCTTCAGTCTAGTGAATACCTAACCTGCACAAGTAACTCAAACACACATCAAATACATTATGATGTATATCATTGAGTTAGGTGAGGCTTCTTCAAATCAGGTACATTTGACCAATGTACCCAACAAGTAGGCTTTAAGCTAATCAGGTCAGGCGAGTAGTGTAGGCGGAAGGGTTCCCGCCCAGGGCTTCCAGGAGGATTTGTGCCCGAGCCAGCGGGAGGCCCTCCGGGTTGGGTTGGGTGATGTTTCTCAACTCAACACTCTAGTCCCTGACATTGAGTGGTGCTTCTCCACTCAACGCCTTATCCCTTAGTCGTTGGCGTTGAGTGATGCTTCTCCACTCAATGCTGTCAAAAATGGACAAAGAGCTAAATAAACAGCAAATTTTATTTCTCCAAAAAAATAAAGATTACATGGGTACGCCCCTTATTTATAGAAATCGGGGGAGGTGAAAGAATACAACACACAATGTGGGACTAAATACAAAGTGGGTGGTCTACGATGTTTAACATGATCCAACCGCCAAATATACAAATAATAAAGCAGCCGGCTACAAAGCTCAATCCCCCAGAGTAGACCGCTCGAACAAACCGCCTGACCGCATCTGCGAGTAGACACCAGACCGCAGTTGCGGCTATCCACCAGACTGCATCTGCACAAGCGATCGGACTACAACCGCGGCATCAACCAAACTATTGCAGCTTTATCTATACTGCGTTGTGGCCCTCAGATTGACCGCTATCGCTACTCTCTGCCAGATCACTATGACTTCAATAAGCCCCAGCGTCTAACCAACAGCCCGTCATCGCGGCTTTCGGCCAGACCACTGTTGCTCCAATCTGACCATTGCGACTAACCTCTAGACAACCACTGCTGTTGTCCACCAAATCACAAGCCGAGGTTAATCACCAGACCGCTGGACCAGACCGCAAGCCCGCTGAAATAATCAGACAGTTGCGGTTAGACACCAGTCTGCCCGGTCTCTCCAATCTTTAACACTCCCCCTCAAGCTGCAGCATATATATAGACAATGTCCAGCTTCCTACAGACCTCCTTAGAAGGAGTAACCGGCTTGGTGAAGAAATCAGCTAGTTCTCTCTCTGAGGTAAGAAATGGAGTGCAAACCCGATTCTTCAAAATCTCCTCTCTAATGAAATTGCAATCAACCTCAATATGCTTCATCCTCTCATGAAAGACAGGATTCCTTGAAATATATATGGTTGTCTTGTTGTCGCAGAACATTGGCAGAGGATGATCATAAAGCCCTCTAAAATCAAGCATAAGTGTCTGTAACCACTTCACCTCAAAAGTAGTTAGAGTCATGCTCCTATACTCAGCTTCTACGCTTGACCTGGAAATAATAGCTTGTTTCTTGCTCTTCCAGCTTACCAAATTTCCACCAACAAAAGTACAGAACCCAGATGTGTACTTCCTATCTTCCTTATCATCTGCATAGCTCGCATCAGAATATGCCTCAACCTTCAAGTGACCCTGCTTCTGAAATAGAAGTCCTTTTCCTGGAGCACCTTTCACATACTCCAGTATCTTTATAGCTAACTGCAGATGAAACTCTTTAGGAGCTTGTATAAACTGACTCACATTTTCCACTACTAGCAAATATCATGTCTTGTGACTGTGAGATAAATGAGTTTACCCACAAGCCGTCTGTACCTGGTTACATCTTCAAGAAGAGGTGATTCCTTACTCCAACACTTGTCATCTCCAACCGACATTGGAGAACGAGCAGGTTTAGCCCCAAGGAGACCTGTCACTTTTAAGAGATCCAAGGCATATTTCCTTTGTGAAAGAACAACAGATCCCAACTTTCTAGATATTTCAATTCCCAAGAAATATTTTGGAGACCACATATCTTTAGTGATAAAATGCTTAAGAAGATGCTCCTTTGTCATATCCATACCTTATTTATCATATCCCCTGAGAAGAATATCATAATCATAAACAGCAAGAATAATAAGACCGACTAATGTTTTACGAACAAATAACGAGTGATCTGATGCACTTCGAGCAAACCCAACCAGCGAAATGAACTCATTAAACTTGTAAAACCAAGCCCTGGTACTTTCCTTAAGACCATAGATTGCCTTTCGCAGCTTACAGATCAGAGACTCCTCCTGAGCAACATACCCAGGAGGTTGCTCCATATAAACAGTTTCTTGTAAATCTCCATAAAGAAAGGAATTCTTTATATCCAGCTGAGACATTTCACAGTCTCGGTTGACAGCAATTGAAAGAGCACATGAATGGTAGTAATCCTTGCCACGGGAGAGAAGGTATCAAAGAAATCCACCCCATAAGTCTGTGTAAAACCTTTGGTAACAATCTGGGCCTTGTATCAATTAATGGAGCCATTAGGGAGAAATTTAATAACAAAGACCCAATGACAGCCAACCACATCAGCACCTGGAGGAGGACTAATAAGAGTCCAAGTACCTCATTTTGTAAGAGTACACATCTATTCATCCATAGCAGCCTTCCAATGAGGGATAGCATACGCATCTTGATATGAGACAGGAACACCATGAGCCGAGAGAACCAGAGTAAATCTCCTAGAGGAATGAGAGAGCTTAGCATAAGATACCACAACCTGAAGAGGATGCTGGGTGCAAGAGCGAACACTTTTCGAAGAGCAATCGGAAGATCCAAATCAGACCCGTCCACGGGGTCAGCCTCATCCAAATAAGAGAGGACTGTGATGGGAGCTGGTTGCAGCGGCATAGGAGAAGAAGAATCAGAGATAGTAGAGTAAAAAGGCAGAGCTGGCTCCAAGGGCAAATAATTAGTGTCGAGAGGAAAAGACGGCTCAACAGGTACAGGTGTAGAAAGAATGGGTTCCGGTAGAGGTGTCAAGTCAACAGGCACAAAAGTAGAAGCATCAGAGGGCAAGTGAGATGAATCAAGAGAAAAATACGGTGTATCTTCAAAAAAGGTAACATCTGCAGAAACATACTATTTGCATAGAAGAGGATCAAAATAGCGATAACCCTTCAGAGTAGGACAATAACCAAGGAATATGCATTTAACAAAACTGGGAGAAAGTTTGTCACAACCAGGAGAAGGTATGTGAATAAATGTTGTACGCCCAAAAACCTTAAGAGGTAAAGGAAACGGCTCGACCGTAGGATACAAAATGAAAAAGGGAGTCTTGCCGTGAAGAACAGATAAGGGTATCTGATTAATAATATAGTAGGAGAGAAGAACTGCATGACCCCAATAGGACCGAGAGACATTCATTTGTAACAAAAGGCTGCGAGCAACATTCAAGAGATGAAGATTCTTGCATTCAGCAATGCCATTCTGTTGAGAGGTATAGGGGAAAGAGGTTTGATGAACAAAACCATGGTTCGCACAAAAATTAGAAAATTGTCAGCTGACATATTCCTTGGCATTATCAGTACAAAGAACTTGAATAGGCCCCTGAAACTGTGTTAAGATCTCATGATAAAAGGCGTAAAACACAGTGTAAAGTTCATAACGATCCTTCAGGAGATATAACCAAGTACACCTTAATAAATCATCAATGAAAGTGATAAAGTATATAAACTACCTCTTCCAACAGTGGAAACAGGAGCAGGACCCCAGATGTCAAAATGAACAAGTTCAAAAGGACGTAAAGAACCACGCCCCATTCGTGATGGAAAAGAAGAGAGATGATGTTTACCAAATTGACAGGCTTCACAATTCAAAGGAGAGTCCTCTTGAGGAAGATCGGGAAGAAGCTGGTAGATGAGACGATAAGGAGGGTGGCCAAGACGACAATGCCACTACTGAAGAGATGAAGAAGTAGAAAGAGCGGCATCATGGTCAAGAAAGAAGGGGCCACCACCGGTAGTCCTGATAGCAATCGTAGCTTTGGAAACAGAATCCAAGAAGGAGCAAGTGGTACCCGTAAAAGTAACCGTGCAATTTAACTTAGTACAAAGAGCATGAACAGAGAGTAAATTGCATGGGAAAGCAGGCATATAGAGAGTGTCTTCGAGCAGCAAAGACGAAGAGAGATACATAGTGCCAATACCATGCACGGGAGCAGAAGTCCCATCAGCAATAACAACATGGGACATCTTGTGTTGTTCAAGAAAAGAGGAAAACAAACGAGAGTTATCATTCATGTGACAAGTGGCACCAGAGTCAATAAGCCACTTATCACAGGAGGCCACAAGAGCACGAGTAGTAGAAGAGAGAAGGGAAGCCATCTCCAAGAAGAAACCGGAAGCAGAAAAAGCTAACCACACGGTTAGAAACAAACCAGACAAGAACAAGACGGCAAACAGGTCGGAAAGTGAAACTGACCACAATAAAGAGGCCGATAGTGAAACGAAGTCGCACGGGTTGAGGAGAAGCCGGAAATAACAATGCAGCGAAGAAACCACGCGGACCAAAAAAACTCGCAAACAAACCGCGGGAACAAACCGACCAAAAATAGGTCGCGGAAAGAAGTATAGACAGCACGGTCACGGTATCAACACACCAGCGGCAAGGAACAAAACGCGACCAAAATGCGGTACATGCAGAAAAGAAGAAACAAGCCGCAGAAAGACAACCCGCGGGAAGAAAGAAGAGAAGAAAGAGCAAACCGCGAAGAAGTAGCGCGAATATAACAAGCCGCAATAAAGAGCGACTAACAAAGGCGGCAAGAGCAAAAGAAGCCGCACAACAATCCTCCAACAAGAAAGAGAAGAGCACGAGCCCGCCCGGTCAAGGTGACAACACACCAGCGGCCAGGAAGAAGCCGCGACCAAAAGGCGAAACTCGCAAAAGAAGAGCGGTTAACAGAGAATGCTAGGCGAACAGAAAATCCCGGTAAGAAGCAAGTCGCAGACAGCGAGAAGCAAGGGAGGGAAGGGAAGGGAAAGAAACCAGACAAACCGAAAGAAGCTGGATGAAGCTGGTGGAAGGGGCCGCACGGTTAAGGCAATAAACCGCGATCTTTGTGAAGCAAATTCTCTATTCGCTCTGATACCATGTGAAAATGGAAAAATAGCTAAATAAACCGCAAATTTCATTGGATCAAAAAGATAAAGATTACATAGGTATGCTCCCTTATTTATAGAAATCGGGGGAGGTGATAGAATACAACACACGATATGGGACTAAATACAAATTGGGTGGTCTACGCAGTTTGACATGGTCAAACCGCCAACTATACAAATAATAAAATAGCCGGCTACAAAGCCGCAATCCCCTCGAGTAGACTGCTCGAACAGACCGCCTAAGCGCAACTGCGGGCAGACACCATGTCACAACCCATATTTTCTCCATATTTAAATAATACGTCAGAGTAAGAGAAAATAATGTTTCATGATGCCACGCCGTGTAACGCCCCAAAACTCAAAAGAGCGACGGGAGCCGTTTTGGGCCAAATCTGGAATTTGGCAGGGTGCACACGGCCTGGGACACGGTCGTGTCCCAGGGCGTGTCAGGCTCGAGTCGACGATTTGGCTGAGAGGTCGACGAATATTTGGAGTCAACGTTCATCGAGCAGTGAACACGGCTTGAGACACGGGCGTGTCACAGGGCATGTCGAGCGCGTGTCGACGATTGGCCCAGGAAGTCGACATTTTTGCTCGACGATGTGTCGAGACAAGGAACACGGCCTAGGAAACGGGCGTGTCCAAGGCCGTGTCGTGTGGTCGATGAACTGCGCTCGACGAAGTGTCGAGACAATGAACACGGCCTGGAGCCCAAGCATGTTCGGGTTGGACACGGGCGTGTCAAATAGGACACGGACGTGTCCAAGACCCGTGTGAGTCTTGGGTTATTTTCGGGGCTGTGTCGATGGGGGCACATGGCCAACCACACGGCCGTGTCAGTTTGAACACGGGCGTGTCAGGTTAAACACGGTAGTGTCGGGACCCGTGTAATTTTCATAACGCGTTGATTTTGACTGCGAATGAGGGACACGGCCCTTCACACAGGCGTGTCGCAGGCCGTGTTCGGCCCAAGTTTTAATTTTCAGCTACGAATCGTAGTCATTCGTTTCCTTATTTTGGGATCCGATGGTTGGGGTTGTTCCTACTGGGATATACCAGGGATTGGGCCTTTGAAACCCTCATTTCACTTGAGTGGTTCTCTTACTAAGTCTAGAGAGAGGGGAGAGCAAAGGTGGAAGAAGAAGCCTAGATCCGGTCACCGGCGGAGCTTCGGAGCTCCAAATCGCGAACCGACTTCGGATCTACGGAGACAACGACAGTGTGGTGCTTTTCATCCGCATACATTTCCATGGCGCCAAGGAAGAATGCTAGGGTAATGATTCTGTACTTGAGCATGTGAATCTCTACTTCTTTTGCATAGGGAAGCCCGCTCTCGCGAGTTTGCGGTAAGTTTGAGGCGTTCCTTCGGGTAGACATGAATAGTCCCCGTTGTGTATATGTGGAGTCCGTAATTGAGAACGGATATAGGCATGATGTGTGAAGCCTACCCGGACAAGTTGGTCTGGATCGGTGATGTTGCATTGCATAAGTGGCCGGAGAAGACTCCGTGCGAATGTTTGTTTTTCGGGTTTTCTACGAGGTAGATTGCAACAGGGAGCCTTGGGGATTAACTCCAAGGTGCACCCAGAAAACTGGGCGGATGCGTGGTTCTGCCATCATGTGGGCCTGGGAGCCAACTTGAACATAACTGGGTTATGTGATGTATGTAAACGATTTGGGACTCGGGAAAGTTTGACACGCGCATATGTTTTTAAATTAACGTTGCGGTGGGAGCAACGGGTTAGGCGGAACCGTACCCGCTCTATGTCGTTCGGTTAAAGAGACCTAAAGTGACTTGGCACTTACCGTTGGCATAGATGGAGGGTCTTAGGAAGTGGCCAGAAATACCAAATGCTCACGAGAGATTGTCGTCCCGGGGATGGTGGTGAGTCGGCGGGCTTAGACCGTGATCATCGAGAATGTGCCCTGAGAGCACGGGGCGTGTGGCCGCGCGTGCCAATGCCTGTGATGCAATGTATTTTTATACTGCTTGGTTATGCTAATAAAGTGCAGGGAAGGAGCATCGCCTCCCCTAATTGGGGGCGGGATCGTTATAATTTGGTCAGCATGGTTGACATTGCTTTGATTTGCCACCGTTGCGGTGGATTGTGCTTCCAGGTGCTGCGGAGCCAAGCGGTAAATAGCGGGCTCAAGCCCAGGTTACTGAGCCGGCCCTCGAAGGCCTAATTTTTTGTGTGTTTTCATGTATTCATGTATGGCCGGCCTGCGTGCCGAGATTTGGAAAACATGTAATATGAGGAAAACAATTGTAAGGCCTTAAGGACAATACTTGTGTATTTGTACTTCATTCCTTTTGGCATATTAGTGGACATTCATGCTAGTGTTGGGTTCTTTATTAATGCAACAATTTTAAATTGCTTCCGCTAGAATGCTCTGAAAGATATGGTACCAAACACCTAGAGGGGGGGTGAATAGGTGACCTAATCCTTTTCTAACTTTGTTGGCAGCCAAACAGTTATATCACAGATTTCTAACTAGTCTATTACAGCAATCAGCAATAATCAAACATACACAGCACATTCACAGCACAACACACAGTGATTTATAGTGGTTCCCCAGGATATGGGTACATCCACTTTCCCCCTTCGCCTATCTAGCAGTGTACTAGATTCGGCCAAACTTCTCCACTGTCTCAGAACCCAAATTGGTTCCTACCTCAGGCCCAAAGCCTTACAACTCAGCTTTATCCCAAAGCCTACACTCAGCCAATCAAAGGCCTACACTCAGCCAACAAGGCCTACACTCAGAGATCACAATCTCCTACACTCAGGCAAACAAGCCCTACCCTCAGCCTTTATAAATATAGGCTTACAATCACTCAGATCCAATGGATCCTACAAGTTATAAATGTAATACAGATAATAACTCTACAACTCAGAATTAAAGGAGGGGAGTTGAGAGATTCTTGATGAGTTCTTGGAAGAACTCAGCTGGATTCACCCTGACTTAGCTTTCTTCAAAGCTTCTTGAGTAGAACTGAATAAGGCTGAATCCTCTGCAGTTGTTCCTTGACCTCTGCCACTTAAGATCCAGAATTGATTCTGAATCCTTCTTCTCAGCCTAGTTCCAGAGGCTGATTTCTTGGAAGGAGCCCTCTCTCTCCAACTTCTTAGATCTGCAGTTGGACTGCAAGATCTTCTTGTGTTGATACTCAGTTTACCACTTTTATGATTACTTCAACAATAATCTGAACTCTGTTAACAATTTGATCAACAACCTCAACAACAGTTTCTGTAAACTGTAGGTGCCTATTTATAGGCCTTCTTCATGGTAACCGGCTGGTCCGGTTCATAACTGACTTCTAACATCTCTGACAGTTGCTGTAGACCGGCTGGATCGGCAGCTGTCATGTCAACCAGTCACTTCTTGAAAATCTCTAACAGTCAGTAAGTGTCGAGACTTTCTGTCTTTAAGTGTCGACACTTATAGACCAAGTGTCGACACATGCTTTGTAAGTGTCGACACAAGTCTACAAGGTGTCGACACATATCCTTATATGTCTCGACACAGATTCTTCTTCATGTGTTGACACTGAAATTGAGTGTCGACACAAGTACTTGTTCTTCTAGCTTTTGCTGAATTCTTCTATGTATCGACACATCTCCTTTGTGTCGACACAACTTCTTGTGTTGAATCTGTCTAGTGTCGACACTGCTTCTTGGTGTCGACACATAGTCTTCTATGTTGAGACTTGCTGAGTGTCGACACAGCTCCTTGTTGTTGAGACTTCAGCTGAGTGTCGACACATTCCCATATTGTCGACACTTGTACTTAGAATAATTTGTTGTTCTTTCTGTTCTTTGCTAAGTGTCGACACAGCTCCATGTGTCGACATTTTCTTCAAGTGTTGAGTCTTTAGCTGTGTGTCGACACATTGTTCTGGGTGTCGACACATACTTCAAATGTTGACTCTTCTGTTGAGTGTCGACACATTGTGTTGAGTGTCGACACTTACTTCAAATGCTGACTCTTCTGCATAGTGTCGACACATTGTGTTGAGTGTCGACACTTGTACTTAGACTCTGCAGACTTTTGCTGAGTGTCGACACAGCTCCAAGTGTCGACACTTTCTGGTGTAGACACAGCTTCACGGGGTGTCGACACAGCTCCTTGTGTCGACACTTTCTGTCTGCACTTTTCTTCACTGAGTGTCGACACAGCTCCAAGTGTCGACACTTTCTGTCTGGTGTCGACTCTGCATCCCAGGTGTCGACACAATGACTCCAAGTGTCGACACGGCTTGTCTGGGTGTCGACACAAGCTTTCTTAAGTGTCAACACTTTCCCTCTGGGTGTCGACACATGGACTTAGAAACTTTTTGCTTCAGTCCAGTACTTTCTTAACCTGCACAAGTAACTCAAACATACATCAAATACATTATGATGTATATCATTGAGTTGGGTGAGGCTTCTTCAAATCAAGTACATTTGACCAATGTACCCAACAATCTCCCCCTATTTGGAGAAGTCATAACCCTTAGTCAATGATATACACCATCCACAATTAAAATTACAAAATGATGTACAGCAGATTATAAACAGCAGGGTAAACATAAACATGTAATAAATTCACACATGTATACACATTCAGCATTGCAGAACAAATAAGAAATAGACATATTTAAAGAACAATCATGAAATATATTTATCATATATTGTTCTAACATTGTTCCTTATACATTTTCAATGGTGTACAAAAATGTTTTCCATTCAACAGATTACAACAAGCTTCAAGTTTAATTCCTAATCTATTTCTGATCAGGTTCTTTGATAACTATTCCCTTTCCAGCTTGAACTTGAGCTTTGACAGGGGCTTCAGCAGGTTCAGTAACAGCAGGCTTCTTTCCTTTTAAGTCCTTCTTTTTCAGCTCTTCTGCTTTTATTTTCTGCCTCTCAAAGTAGTGGTATGGCTTGGGGAAGTACTTGCTAGGCTCCACAGCAGTTGGAGGTAGCTTTCCCATCTTAGCCTTCCTTCTGAATTGTACTATAGCCTCCTGCCTAATCTCATGCTTTCTTCATTCTGCCTCAGAGAACCATTTATTCCTTTCATGAGCATTGTCCTTTGCAGCTTTCCAGGCAGTAAGAATTATATTTCTAGAGGTAGGGCTCCATTGTTCAAAATCTGGCTTTTGTTCAGCTTGTTCCTTAAACCTCTTCTTTGACAACCTTGCCTCTTCTTCTTTGTTCATGGCCTCCTGCAGAGCTTCAGAAATAGGTTGAACAACCTTCTCAATATGAACTTTGGCCTTGCCCTCAGTTGGGCTATACATAGTGCTGACATCTGCTTGAACCATATCAAAATCTGGAGGTGGATATATTACTTGAGCTACTTCTGCTTGCTCACCTCCAAGATATGTAATTTGAACTCCTGATTCAGCAACATTGTCATCATCACAAAGTGGAGGATAGCCCAGTGTAGCTCTGATGGAGTTAGATATCCATTTGGCATGGTCAGAGCTAGCTTTGACTAAGACTCTCTCCCCCTTTATGACTTCGCTGGCCATATGGTCTCTGACATCATCCTTTTGAAATCTTATCTGACTGTCCAAGTATCTGATGCCCTCTTTAAAGTAAGGTCTGAGCTTAGTAAGCTGTTCAGAGATGGCCTTCTGGGAATCTTTAATGGCAGTCTTGACAGCAGAAATCTCAGCTTGAAAGACTTTATCAAAGTCAGCCTTAGCAGCAGCAGTAGATGTTGAAGGTTCAGCAGACTTATTCTTCAATTCAGCGACTATAGCATTATGGGATGCAGTCAAATTATCATTCATTCTTAACTGATTCTCCAGCACATACCCTTGCTTTAATGCTATATCATCTACCTGAGCCTTGATCTTCTCCTGGTGAGTTGCCAAATAGACTACTGCATTCCCACCCTTGTGGAAGCAGTCAGTCATCTCCTTTTTATTAAGATTCATCTCAAACCTTATAGACTTTATGTCCTGTGCAAGATCAAACTGTAGGGACTTGTGCCCTTCATCCACATAAGCCTCTATTGCCTTCCTTTGCTCATCCAACTTGATCTGCATGGCAATCATCAAAGCACTATAATCAACTGTTGGAGCTTGTTGAACTATAGGCTGTGGGGCAATGGATTGCAAAGCTTTCTTATAACTCTTGCTTCTCCACTTGAAGACAAAGAGTTTATTCTTCTTGGCCCTTGCACTCTCCTCATCCTCAGAGGCAGAAGTGCTGGCAATATCAACCCTGTCCTTAGGGCTTTGAGGTTTGTCAGCTGGCACAGCAGTTGCTTTCTCAGTTTCCAGCCTAATAGGCTCTTCCAGAACTTCCATGTTCTCCCCCTCAGCAGCAGCACTCTTATCTTCAGCAGCAGCATCCTTGTCTATATCAAAATCCTCTTGATCTAGATTTAAGAATAAATCCTCCATTGTATATTCAGGTGGAGATGGAGCTGGAGACAGTCTTTGCTCTTCAACCACTGATTCAGGTACCACTTCTTGTTCAGCAGATTTGTCTTCTAAAATAACATCTGGTACTTGACTGTCTAGCTGAGTTTGCTGATGGACATTAGACAAATTAGCATCTTCTATAATATAGTCTAAAGTTTTTAAGTCAGTGAGTACCTCTTGGATAATGACTGTGGCTTGCTCACTGTCCAGAGTAGATGGTTCTTCTACTACTGGAATCTCCCCTGGCTGTGATCCCTATGGATGGGGCTAGCTTGAGGCAGCTCCCCCTGGATCTCAGCTACATCTTGAGCAGCAGGGGTCTTTACTACTGTCTCTTCCTCTTGCTCATCAGGTGTGAACACCACCTGTTCTTCACTCTCAGAACTGCTTGAGGACTCTTGTGCCACAACAGCAGTTTTCCTTTTCTTCCTGGGAGGAGAAGCTTTCTTAGTAACTGGCTTCTCTGGAGTGGGCAGTTCCTTTGACAGCACCCTTTCCCACCTAGAAAATATCCTGGAATCCATCTTCCTCATGTGGTTAATCTTGCTTCCAGCAGCATTGCTCATTACCTCTGGTATTGTACCAGCTAGGTAGAGACTTAGTATTCTGCCCAGATTGGGCTTCTTCAAGCTCTCCTTGATTTTCGCATAGATTACCATTGACCAATCTGTTCTTAGGGTGAAGATAATTCTTGTCATGACATTGAACATTGAGGCTGACACCCTGTCATGCCCTCCAGGCTTACTGAGAATGACCTTTCCCACAATTTCAGACAGGAATTTTCCTTAACTGTTCATGCCTTTCCTGTTAAAGACAGAACCTATCTTCAGCTTTGGATCAAGTCCACACCAGGTAAGAGCTTCCCTGGTCTTGGATGTAGAAACTTCTTCTTCATCTTGAGTCTTAGGTAGCTGGAGTACCTTCCTCAGACTTTTTGGTGAGACCTTGACTTTGGATCCATGCACTCTGGATTTGATTCTATATCCAGAGTCATCAACTGCAGCTCCAGTAAGGAATTCAAGAACTTCCTTCTTCCAAATCTTGGTTGGTTCTGAAACCAAATATTCTAGTCCTGAATCGCTGACTAGGGTTACTACCGATTGGATTTCTTGATCTCCATCATCGAACGCGCCGCGCACAAGTTCATAGCCTTCGTTAACGTTCTCCTCGAGCTTGGGAGCCATTAGGGTTTGGAGAATTTGTCTTGAGAAAAGAGAGGTGTCGACACAGGAGTTATGGTCTCGAAACTTTGAAAGCGTGTCGACAACCAAAGACAGAACCCTATTTATACCTTTCTGATTTTGAAGATGAACAGGCGGGACAGTGAGCTAAACATGTGTCGACACTGGCAATAAGTGTCGACACTGACTTATAATGTCTCGACACTCATGTGTCGACACAAGTTTAGTCAACAGATATTATGTGTCGACACTTGGTTATGTGTCGACACAACATAACTCGACACATCGTCGAGACTTTACTTAGAAAATTCTGAGTAAAACATATGTGTCGACACCATATTGGATGTGTCGACATCTACTTGACATGTGTCGACACTAACATTCTGAAGTGTCGACATCACATTCCTAGATGTGTCGACACGTTTTTCCTGAAGTGTCGACACCACTATTCTATGTCGACATAGACTTGTCTATGTGTCGACACCTTTTTACTTAGCCAAATTTCTATTCTGTAAACTTAGTCTAAGTTTATCATACCTAGTTCAATTTTGAATCTATTGAACTTAGCTTCTTCTAATGGCTTAGTAAACATATCAGCTACTTGTTCATCTGTTTTAACATATTCAAGTGAAATATCTTCTCTTTCTACATGTTCTCTAAGAAAGTGATATTTAATCTCAATATGTTTTGTTCTACTATGTGATAAATGGGTTTTTAGCTATTGAAATAGCACTTGTAGAATCACAGTAAAGTGGAGTTCTACTTACCTGAAATCCATAGTCTTCTAGCTGATGTTGAATCCACAGAAGTTGAGCACAGCAACTTCCTGCAGCCACATATTCTGACTCAGCTGTGGAGATAGCCACACTAGTCTGCTTTTTGCTGCTCCATGAAATTAGTCTTCCACCTAGGAATTGACAGGTTCAAGTAGTGCTCTTTCTATCCTCTTTGCATCCTGCAAAGTCTGCATCTGAATAACCTGTTAGATCAAAGTCTCCATTCCTAGGGTACCAGAGGCCTAGATAGGGAGTGCCCTTTAGATATCTCAAAATTCTCTTGACAGCAGTCAAGTGAGACTCTTTAGGACAGGCTTGATACCTTGCACAAACACATGTAGCATACATGATGTCTAGTCTACTAGCAGTCAAGTATAATAGGGAGCCAACTATCCCTCTATACAAGGTTTCATCTACAGGTTTCCCTGCATCATCCTTGCTAAGAGACATACTTGACCCCATAGGAGTCTTCATGGTACTGGATGAATCCATACCATACTTCCTTATGAGTTTTAGGGTGAACTTTGACTGACAAATGGACAAACCACTCTCAGTCTGTTTAACTTGGAGACCCAAGAAAAACTTCAGCTCTCCCATACTACTTATTTCAAATTGACTTTGCATAAGCTTTGCAAACTTTCTGCAAAGGCTACTTTCAGTAGACCCAAATATAATGTCATCTACATATATTTGGACAAGTATGACTTTGCCTCTAGATTCCCTAAGGAATAGAGTCTTATCTATTTTCCCCCTTGAAAACTTGTTCTCAATGAGGAAACTAGATAGGGTTTCATACCAAGCTCTAGGAGCTTGTTTTAACCCATATAAAGCTTTCCTAAGTCTATAGACATAATGAGGTTGAGTTGGATCAACAAAACCTGAAGGCTGCTCCACATAGACTTCTTCTTTCAAATTACCATTTAAGAATGCTGACTTGACATCCATCTGGTAAACCTTGAATCCTTGATAGGTTGCATAGGCCAAGAACATCCTTATGGCTTCCAGTCTGGCTACTGGAGCAAAGGTTTGATCAAAATCAATACCTTCTTCTTGCCTATATCCTTTTGCAACCAGTCTTGCTTTGTTCTTTATGATGACCCCTTGTTCATCCATCTTATTTCTGTAGATCCACTTAACTCCTATTACATTGTGGTCTTTAGGTTTAGGAACCAGTTCCCAAACCTTGCACCTCTTGAACTGATTAAGCTCTTCTTGCATAGCTTCAGTTCATTGTGGATCTTGTATTGCTTCTTCAAATCTTTTAGGTTCAACTTGAGACAAAAAGCTGGAATAGATTGCAGCATTCATGTTTCTACTCCTGGTTTGTACTCCTTGTCTTGGATCTCCAATAATTTGCTCTACTGGATGATCTCTAAGATGCTTGTGGGCTGGAGGCATCCTCACTTCTGGTTGAACCACTTAAGCATCTGCATCATGCTGTATACCTTGGAATTCTTCAGCAACTAGCACATGTAGTTCTCCCCCTGGACAGCAGCTACTCTCCTCTCCTTGCTGTCTTGCAGCAGGCACTTCTTTTATAGTCAACTTGTCCATTGTCTTTGTCACACCTGTGGGGCTGCATACATTGCTAGACAACTCATTATTAATAAGTTTAGTCTCATCAAAAACTACATACACTGATTCTTCTACAACTTGTGTAGTCAAGTTGTAGACTCTATAAGCCTTACTATTATTGATGTACCCAACAAAAATTCCCTCTTGGGACTTGGCAGCAAACTTAGTTATGTAAGACTTCCCATCGTTAAGTATGTAGCATTTACAACCAAAGATCCTAAAATAGGATAGGTTTGGTTTCCTGCCTTTCACTACTTCATAGGGGGTCTTGTTTAGCCCTTTAGTGATGGTAGCCCTATTTATAACATGGCATGCAGTGTTAACTGCTTCAGCCCAGAAATACTCAGGCAGTGATGTATCACTTAGTAGGGTTCTACCAGCTTCTATCAAGGTTCTATTTTTCCTCTCAGCAATGCCATTTTGCTGAGGTGTTCTAGGTGAAGAGAATTCTTGAAATATCCCAAAGTCTTCACATAGTTTTGTCATGCTTTCAGATTGAAACTCAGTACCATGGTCACTTCTAATTTTGACCACAGTACTATTAAGTTCATTCTGAATTTGCTTGACAAAGCTGTAGAAGACACTAGGTGTTTCAGATTTCTGACTTAAGAAGAACACCCAGGAAAACCTTGAGTAGTCATCTACAACTACAAGGGTATAGACCTTCCTACCTAAGCTGTGAACTGGCATTGGACCAAAGAGATCCAAATACAAGAGGTACAAATACCTCACAGCATCTTTGTTATCTATGCTTCTAAAAGAGGATTTGGTCTGCTTGCCTTTTTGACAAGCTGAGCAAATACCATCTTTAACACACTTAACTTGAGGACCATTCCTCACTAACTCTTTACTAAAGAGTTTGCTAATTGTCTTGTAGTTAAGATGGGCCAGCCTCTTGTGCCATTTGACACAATGAGAGACTGTCTCATCAGCTACAAGACAAACTGGAGAACCATTGTTCTCAATCATAATGTCTAGACAGTAGACATTTCTCTTCCTATAACCTGTCAAGATGATCTCTTGATCACTTGACCTCTTGATATGACAACCATTTTTAACAAATGAGATGTCATACCCTACATCACTTAACTGACTCATACTTATTAGGTTGTGTTTCAACCCTTTAACATAAGCCACTTGAGTAATGGTAACTAAGTTTGAAGAAATGTTACCAAACCCTTTGATGATTCCTTTTTCAGAACCACCAAAGGTCACTTTAGGACCATTTTTGATAGGAATGTAGTCCTTCAGTAGTCCCCTAGTTCCAGTCATATGTCTGGAACATCCACTGTCCAAGTACCATGTAGGGGTATGGCCACTTGGACTTACCTGCAAAACAGATTAATGGACCTTAGAACCCAAAGCAATCTTGGGTCCTTGGTACTTGTTAGTCTGTAACTTGACAAAGCTACCTACTGGCTTTCCACCAGGTAGCTTGCTACTCACCTTGGCACTGGCATTGTACCAACAGTCCATTGCAAAATGGCCAACCTTGCCACAGCACCAGCATTCAAACTTGTTGTACCTTTGCTTAGGTATAACCTTTGCCGTTTTATCTACAACAGACCTGTTGAATGTTGGGGCTTTGCCCTTGGACTTAAACTTGGACTGCTCAGTCCCTGCAGTTCTAACAAAGCCCAGTCCAGCCTTGCCTTTTTGATGAACAAATTCATCAATTAAAGGTAGCACTGATTTAGGTTTTGAAAACCTAGCAACAAGCTCTCTTTCTTTCTGAAGATTGATCTCCAGTCTCTTAATTTGATCATTCTTATAGGTGATAGTTCCCATCTGAATCACAATAATGTGTTTCAGCCTGGCTACCTCATTCAGTTTTTGATCAAATTGTTTCTCAAAATCTGTTGCAACAGCCTTGAGATCAGCAATCTCCTTTGCCTGACTTTTGGCTAGGGTCTTGCATTTCTTGTAGGTTTGCAACAGCACCTTATATTCATCTATAAGCTGATGAATATCTCCTCAGACTCAGATACATTCTCATCACTTGATGAAGAAGAATCTGATTCTGAACTAGAACAAGAATCTGAATTTAAACTTGAACTTTGTACCTGACTGGGTCCTGGCTTCTCCAGAATTTTGGCACTGTCTGTCAAAGCCATTAGCCCTTGGCAATGACTGTCTTCTTGTTCATAAATTGACTCCAAGATCTGCATGAATTCTTCCTCTTCTTCTTCTGCATACAGCCCTATGTAGGCTTCAGCCTCAGACTCAGTTTCTGAAGAAGATATATCTGATAGAGTCTTCTCCTTCTTAGCAACAAAAGACTTTTCTTTCTTCCCTTTGAAGTAAGTCTTTTTCCTGTCACCAGAATCCTTTCTCTTCTCTGGACAATCTGCAATAACATGGCCCTGTCTATTGCAGCAATAGCAAACAATCTTTGAACCAGTTGCCTTGCTTGACTTTGTCCTCTTCCTGTCTTTCTTTGAAGACTTTTTCTCCTGATGAAAGGCTTCCTTTCCCTTTGAAGAAGAGGGTCTTGACCTCCACTATTTCTTCATCGGGAATTTCTGAAAATGTCTAGTGAAGGCAGCAAAGTCTTCATCACTTTCACTGCTCTCACTCTTTGTGCTGATAGACTCATCAGATTCTGATTCAACTACCTCTGGAGGTGGAGTTGAAGACTTATTCCTGCACTTTCTGGGAACTTCTGTCTTGAAAGCAACAGTTCTTTCTTTGTGCTCAGTCCTTGTTGATTTCTCCTCCTCTTTTCTCACTGTTAACTGCATCTCATATGACAATAGCTTGCCAAACAGTGTGGGAGGTGGAATTTCCCCCAACTTAGCCATTTCTCTTATGGCACAGACCTTGGTGTCCCAATCTTTGGTTAGGGACCTTAAGAACTTGTCATTTAGTTCATAGTTAGTGAACTCTCTTCCATAAGACATGAGTTCATTAACTATTCTGTAAAATTTCTTATAGCACTCAGTGATGCTATCACTCTTTCCTTGCCTAAAGCTTTCATATTCCTGATTTAGCAAGGACTTCCTATCTTGCCTAACTTCTTCTGAACCTTCCATATAGACAATGAGAGTATCCCACATCTCTTTTGCTGTCTTACAGTGAATTAAGTTCTGAAAAGTGGCATCATCAATGGCACTCATTATTATGTTCTGTGCCCTCTTGTCCATGGTGGCTAGGACAATTTCATCCTTAGTCATCTCAGAGAAATCCTTTGGAGTCCTCTGATTTGTATCCAATACTGAAATCTTCATTGGCACATAAGGCCCTTCCTTTACTGTGATGTATATTCTAGGGTCAGAGGCTTCCATAAATAGCCTTACCCTCTCTTTCCAGATCCCAAAGATCTCCTTTCTGTATATGGGTAATTTCATGGAACCCAATTCCTTGTGATTCTCATAAGAACCCATGTTCCTTGATGTTCTTGATTTTCTTGAAACTGTGTAATACCTTACTCTGAATCTGCCAAACAGGATTTCCTCAGGCTGTTAGTCCTTGTTTTGAGTAACCTCGCTTTGATACCACTTGAAAGATATGGTACCTAAACACCTAGAGGGGGGTGAATAGGTGACCTAATCCTTTTCTAACTTTGTTGGCAGCCAAACAGTTATATCACAGATTTCTAACTAGTCTATTACAGCAATCAGCAATAATCAAACATACACAGCACATTCACAGCACAGCACACAGTGATTTATAGTGGTTCCCCAGGATATGGGTACATCCACTTTCCCCCTTCGCCTATCTAGCAGTGTACTAGATTCGGCCAAACTTCTCCACTGTCTCAGAACCCAAATTGGTTCCTACCTCAGGCCCAAAGCCTTACAACTCAGCTTTATCCCAAAGCCTACACTCAGCCAATCAAAGGCCTACACTCAGCCAGCAAGGCCTACACTCAGAGATCACAATCTCCTACACTCAGGCAAACAAGCCCTACCCTCAGCCTTTATAAATATAGGCTTACAATCACTCAGATCCAATGGATCCTACAAGTTATAAATGTAATACAGATAATAACTCTACAACTCAGAATTAAAGGAGGGGAGTTGAGAGATTCTTGATGAGTTCTTGGAAGAACTCAGCTGGATTCACCCTGACTTAGCTTTCTTCAAAGCTTCTTGAGTAGAACTAAATATGGTTGAATCCTCTGCAGTTGTTCCTTGACCTCTGCCACTTAAGATCCAGAATTGATTCTGAATCCTTCTTCTCAGCCTAGTTCCAGAGGCTGATTTCTTGGAAGGAGCCCTCTCTCTCCAACTTCTTAGATCTGCAGTTGGACTGCAAGATCTTCTTGTGTTGATACTCAGTTTACCACTTTTATGATTACTTCAACAATAATCTGAACTCTGTTAACAATTTGATCAACAACCTCAACAACAGTTTCTGTAAACTGTAGGTGCCTATTTATAGGCCTTCTTCATGGTAACCGGCTGGTCCGGTTCATAACTGACTTCTGACATCTCTGACAGTTGCTGTAGACCGGCTGGATCGGCAGCTGTCATGTCAACCAGTCACTTCTTGAAAATCTCTAACAGTCAGTAAGTGTCGAGACTTTCTGTCTTTAAGTGTCGACACTTATAGACCAAGTGTCGACACATGCTTTGTAAGTGTCGACACAAGTCTACAAGGTGTCGACACATATCCTTATATGTCTCGACACAGATTCTTCTTCATGTGTCGACACTGAAATTGAGTGTCGACACAAGTACTTGTTCTTCTAGCTTTTGCTGAATTCTTCTATGTATCGACACATCTCCTTTGTGTCGACACAACTTCTTGTGTTGAATCTGTCTAGTGTCGACACTGCTTCTTGGTGTCGACACATAGTCTTCTATGTTGAGACTTGCTAAGTGTCGACACAGCTCCTTGTTGTTGAGACTTCAGCTGAGTGTCGACACATTCCCATAGTGTCGACACTTGTACTTAGAATAATTTGTTGTTCTTTCTGTTCTTTGCTAAGTGTCGACACAGCTCCATGTGTCGACATTTTCTTCAAGTGTTGAGTCTTTAGCTGTGTGTCGACACATTGTTCTGGGTGTCCACACATACTTCAAATGTTGACTCTTCTGTTGAGTGTCGACACATTGTGTTGAGTGTCGACACTTACTTCAAATGCTGACTCTTCTGCATAGTGTCGACACATTGTGTTGAGTGTCGACACTTGTACTTAGACTCTGCAGACTTTTGCTGAGTGTCGACACAGCTCCAAGTGTCGACACTTTCTGGTGTAGACACAGCTTCACGGGGTGTTGACACAGCTCCTTGTGTCGACACTTTCTGTCTGCACTTTTCTTCACTGAGTGTCGACACAGCTCCAAGTGTCGACACTTTCTGTCTGGTGTCGACTCTGCATCCCAGGTGTCGACACAATGACTCCAAGTGTCGACACGGCTTGTCTGGGTGTCGACACAAGCTTTCTTAAGTGTCGACACTTTCCCTCTGGGTGTCGACACATGGACTTAGAAACTTTTTGCTTCAGTCCAGTACTTTCTTAACCTGCAAAAGTAACTCAAACATACATCAAATACATTATGATGTATATCATTGAGTTGGGTGAGGCTTCTTCAAATCAGGTACATTTGACCAATGTACCCAACATGCTCTGTGTAGGACGTTGGATTGGTTGGATGGTTTCTATTGAGTAACCACCCGGTCTGTTTGTGGTATATGGCGTCGGGCCCCGGCCGGACCTACTATTATATGTTATGTGATGGATAGTGGGTGATACAATTTGGTATCAGGCTACTGGTTTCGGTCAGGATTAAAATGAATTCGTGGACGAATTCTTTTAAGGGGTGGTGAGCACATGTGTGTGCGTCATCGTTATAACAGCAAAAGAACCCATGAATGTCCACTTAGGAATGAAAATACACGTGTTTGAGGAACCTGCGTGCTCCTATAATTGCGTTTTGCAATTTTGTTTGGTCGCTTAACGTTGTTTTGTACCACTATAGGTGACCAGAAGCGGTGCTGGGCCGTCAGAACGCCGAGTTTCTGAGGCTAGTAGTGCACCAAATGATGCTCCTACAACACCTCCATCGGCTGTGACCATACGATTGGTGGCCGAAGCAGTGTTTGCCATGATCGATGTGCAGCCTGCAAGGCAAATGCAGCAGCCCGCTCCTACGATGGAGCAGGTACCTCTTCTAGAGGTTGAGCCGAGAAGAGTGGAGCAGGTAGTAGTTGAGCCGTTGGTGCCAAGGAGGGCAACCGAGAGACAGCTCAAACATGTCATGAGCTTTAATCCTCTGATACTCTCGGGGTTGGGAACCCCATCTCAAGCTGAAGACTGGCTCTCCCGTGTGAAGAGAGTCTTGACAGCGACGGAGACGGAGGAGTGGCAGATGACCACTATAGCTACGTTCCTGTTGGATGGATACGCTAGGCTGTGGTGGGAGGGTTTGGAGCTGCATCTATTGAGAGGAAGGCAACTTACAGACGTCTCGATGGAGGAGTTCTCGAGACTGTTCTTGGCTAGGTACCTTCCTTCGACTCAGAGGATAGCTTTGGAGAATAAGTTCCAGAGGTTAGTACAAGGAGAGAGTAGCGTGGATGAGTATCTCCACGAGATTACTAGGTTGGGTTGGTATGCTAGCTCTACCATCGTGGATGAGGAGCGTAAGACCAACCGTTTCTACGAAGTTCTAAGAGATGACTTGAGGTTACTACTCTCGGGGCCGATGATGCAGGGTTTCTTGACCTTGGTCAACACGGCCCAATCCTTGGAGAAGGACATGACGAATGTTCAAGCGAAGAAAAGCCTGAGTTCAAAGTGCCGACTACTTCAAAGTCCGGCTATCAAAGGTTCTACAAGAAGGCTAGGACTTCGGGTCCAGCCCCCTCTTCTGGTTCTTCTAGGGCGACTACGGGTCGGACCCCGGGTGCATGTTTTACTTGTGGGAAGTCGGGGCACTTTGCCCGTGTGTAACGCCCCGAAACTCAAAAGAGCGACGGGAGGCATTTTGGGCCAAATCTGGTATTTGGCAGGGGGCACACGGCCTGGGGCACGGGCTTGTACCAGGGCATGTCGAGCCCGTGTCGATGATCGGCTCGGGGAGTCGACATTTTCGCTCGATGATGTGTCGAGACAGGGAACACGGCCTGAGACATGGGCGTGTCTCAGGGCGTGTCGAGCCCGTGTCGACGATCGGCCTGGGGAGTCGACATTTTCGCGAGACGATGTTTCGAGACAAGGCACACGGCCTAGGACACGGGCGTGTCTAAGGCCGTGTCGGGTAGTCGACGAACTTCGCTCGACTAAGTGTCGAGACAGTGAATACGGCCTGGAGCCCAGGCGTGTTCGGGTTTGACACGGGCGTGTCAAATAGGACACAGCCGTGTCCAAGACCCGTGTGAGTCTCGGGTTGTTTTCATGGCTGTGTCGATGGGGGCACACGGCCAACCACACGGCCGTGTCAGGGGGAACATGGGCGTGTCAGGTTAAACACGGGCGTGTCGGGACCCGTGTAATTTTCATAATGCGTTGATTTTGACGGCGAATGAGGGACACGACCCTGCACACGGGTGTGTCGCATGCCGTGTTCGGCCCAGGTTTTACTTTTTAGCTACGAATCGTAGCCATTCGTTTCATTATTTTAGGATCTGACGATTGGGGGTTGTTCCTACTAGGATATACCCGGGTTTGGTCCTTTGAAACCCTCATTTCACTTGAGTGGTTCTCTTTCTTAGTCTAGAGGGAGGGGAGAGAAAAGGAGGAAGAAGAAACCTAGATCCGGTCACCGGCGGAGCTTCGGAGCTCCAAATCGCGAACCGACTTCGGATCTAAGGAGGCAAGGAGAGTGCGGTGCTTTTTATCCGCTTATATTTCCATGGCGCCAAGGAGGAATGCTAGGGTAACGATTCTCTACTTGAGCATGTGAAGCTCTACTTCTTTTGCATAGGGATGCCCGCTCTCGCGAGTTTGCGGCGAGTTTGAGTCGTTCCTTCGGGTAGACATGAATAGTCCCCATTGTGTACATGTAGAGTCCGTAATCGAGAACGGATATAGGCATGATGTGTGAAGCCTACCCGGACAAGTTAGTCTGGATCGGTGATGTTTCATTGCATAAATGGCCGGAGAAGACTCCGCGCAAATGTATGTTTTTCGGGTTTTCTACGCGGTATATAGCAGCAGTGAGCCTTGGGGGCTAACCTCGGGGTGCACCCGAAAAACTGGGCAGATGCGTGATTCTGCCGTCTTGGTGGTCTAGGAGCCAACTTGTACATAACTGGGTTATGTAATATTGTGCGTTCGATTCACGGGCTTCGGGGAAACTTAACTCGTGCCGATGATTTTAAATGTTGTGGCAAGTGAGCAACGGGTTGAGTGCAACCATTCCTGCTCTATGCTATTCGATTTTTAAGGCCTACCGAGGGCATAGAGGTCGGGTCTTTGGCTGTCGATGATTTTAAGTGTCATGACTTCTGCTTATAGGTTGTTGATGATTTTAAGTGTCATAACTTCTTCCTAAAAGACTCAAATGCTCACGTGTGCTGCCGTCCAAGTGGCGGTGGTGGGACCGCGGTTTTGACCGGGTTCACCGAGAATGTGCCCTGAGAGCACGGGGTGTGTGGCCGTAAGTGCCAACGCCTGTGATGCAATGTATATATATATATACTGCTTGGTTATGCTAATAAAATGCAGGGAAGGAGCATCGCCGCCCCGAGTTGGGGGTGGGATCATAGTAATTTGGTCAGCATTGCTGACCGTTGCTTTGATTTGCCACCATTGCGGTGGATTGTGCTTGTAGGTGCTGCGGAGCTGAGCGATAAATAGCGAGCTAAAGCCCAAGTTTCTGAGCCGGCCCTCGAAGGCATAATTTTGAGTGTTTTCTTTTATTCATGTATGGCCGGCCTGCGTGCCGAGGTTTGAAGACATGTAATTTGAGGAAACTAATTGTAAGGCCTTAAGCCCTGTACTTGTGTATTTGTATTTCATTCCTTTTGGCGTATTAGTGGGCATTCATGCTAGTGTTGGGTTCTTGGTTAATGCAACAATTTTAAATTGCTTCCGCTAGAATGCTCTGTGTAGGACGTTGGATTGGTTGGATGGTTTCCATTGAGTAACCACCCGGTCTGTCTGTGGTATATGGCGTCGGGCCCCGGCCGGACCTACTGTTATATGCTATGCGACGGATAGGGGGTGTTACAATTTGGTATCAGACTACTGGTTTCGGTCAGGCTTACAATGAATTCGTGGGCGAATTCTTTTTAAGGGGTGGTGAGCACATGTATGTGCGTCATCGTTATAACATCAAAAGAACCCATGAATGTCCACTTAGGAATGAAAATACACGTGTTTGAGGAACATGTGTGTTCCTATAATTGCTTTTTGCAATTTTGTATGGTCGCTTAACGGTGTTTTGTACGACTATAGGTGACCAGAAGCGGTGTTGGGCCGTCAGAACATCCGGTTTCTGAGGATTATAGTGCACCTGGTGACGTGCATGCAACCCTTCCCTCCTCTGAAACATGAGAATGGTGGTGGAAGCAGTGTTCGCTGCGATTGGTGCACAAAGTGGAAGACGTGTGCAGTCCCCTATTTTTGAGGTAATTCCAACGTCGGGTGGTGTGATGCAGCAAATAGCATTTATGGGACCGTTGGGTCACCAGTTGAACATGCTTTAAGTGCAGGGTACGCACTCAGTTGATGATAAGACGCTACCCGGGCTCTGAAGTGGAGAGCGAGCAGTCGATGGTTGATAGGTTTTATAATGGCCTGCGCGACAAATTGCGAGTTCTGCTGCTAGGACCATAATTATTGAGATTCCGAGCCTTGGTGGAATCTGCTAGATCTTTGGAAGTATATTTGGCAAAAGTCAATCGGACGTCGGAGTTCAGTGTACTAAACTCTCCAGATTCTGCAAAGTCTGCATACCGAAGGAGGAGGAACAAGAAGTCTAAAATGTCTACTGGTCAGGCTCTATATGGTTGTTTTAAGTGTGGCAAGGACGGGCACTTTGCCCGAGACTGTCAGAATGGTGCTCAGAAGATAAAGAATGCTATGTCAGGAGCAGGTATAGGACAAAGTGCCAGAGTTCTGAATCGAATCCAAAGAAGCAAAGACTTGGATATGCAGAAGACGGAGTTCAAAATGCTGAACTCCTCAAAGTCGGTGTACCGTAGGTGGTGTAAGAAGGCTAGGACTTCGGGTCCAGCTCCTTCTTCTGGTGCTTCTGGGACGACTACGGGTCAAACCCCGGGCGCATGCTTTAATTATGGAAAGTCGGGGCACTTTGCCCGAGACTGCTGGAACGGACGTCCCAAGTCCGAGAAGAAACACGCTATCGTGATGACAGGCACGGCTTAAACTTATAGTATTTTAACTTTAAATACTTGTTGCCCTTGTGCATGTTAGCTTAGAACTGTTTGTGCTACGCTTTGTTCTAATTTTCGATTAATTCGGCGAGAGCACCGTTCGCTTAGGGAGCTTCGCATTCCCTTTTGACCAAAGAATTTGCATTGCGCGTCAGAGTACCTCCTTCGATGGCAAAAGACAAATTGGATGCGTTGTTGTCTAATGATGCTCATTGTGCGCGAGTAGAATCTATTGCGTTTAGGTGCGGATAGGGAGTCAAGACTTTGACTTATAAGCGTCGTTACTACCATTAGGGGAGCTCGACGTAATCTTTGGTACGGACTGGCTCTCGGAGCAGCAAGCATACATTGATCGAAATCGCAAGAAAGTCAAGTTGGGAACTGGTCGTGAGATGACATTTGTGGGCCTGAAAGGGGTCGAGCATGACGAGGGTGTCTGCTCTTTAGTTGGTTAAGGTAGTTTGGTGTGATGCCAAACCGGTCATACGCTCTTCGTATCGGTTAGCGCCTAAGGAGATGGCGGAGCTGAAGGTGCAACTTCAAGAGTTGTTGGAGCAAGGGTTTGTGCGTCCAAGTTTGTCACCTTGGAGCGCACCGGTCCTCTTTGTTACAATTTTGTAAAGAAGAAGGACGGGAGCTTGATACTTTGTATTGATTATCGGGAGTTAAACAAGCTAACGAAAAAGAACAAGTACCCAATCCCAAGGATCGATGATCTTTTTGATCAGTTGGTCGGGTCGATGGTGTACTCTAAGTTGGAACTCAAGTCTGGTTACTATCAGCTGAGGATAAGGGAGAGTGATATCCCTAAGACAGCATTCAGTACAAGATACGGGCATTACGAGTTTACGGTCATGCCATTTGGGCTGACGAATGCGTCGTCAGTGTTCATGGATTTGATGAACAGGACCTTCAGGGAGTACTTGGACCATTTTGTGATCGTCTTCATCGACGATATTTTAGTGTACTCGCAGAGTGAGGAAGATCACTTCAGGCATCTTCATTTGGTTTTGGAGACGTTAAGGAGGAATTAATTGTACGCCAAGTTCTCGAAGTGCGAGTTTTGGTTGTCCTCAGTGGCGTTCCTCGGTTATATAGTGAGTGGGGAAGGTATTGCAGTGGATCCGACGAAGATTGTTGTGATACGGGAGTGGTCTGAGCTTTCTACGGTAGCGGAAGTCCGGAGCTTTCTGGGGCTTGCCGGCTATTATAGGCGCTTCGTAGAGAACTTCTCGTAGATAGCGTTACCTCTCACTACTTTGACGAGGAAGGAATAGAAGTTCGTTTGGACGCCGGAGTGGGCGCGAGCTTTTGAGGAGTTGAAATGTCGGTTGACCACGGCGCCTGTGTTGAGTTTGCCGAGTGGGACCGAAGGTTATGAGATTTATAGCGATGCTTCGGGCAGTGGTTTGGGTTGTGTGCTATTACAGCATGAAAGCGTTATAGTATATGGATCGAGACAGTTGAAGGTGCACGAGAGGAACTATCCAGTCTATGACTTGGAGTTAGCGGCCGTGATTTTTGCCTTGAAGTTGTGGAGACATTATTTGTACGGTGTGAAGGTTGATATCTACACCGATCACAAGAGCCTGAAGTATTTGATTGATCTGAAAGATCTGAACATGTGACAGCGTAGATGGATGGAGTTCCAGGGGGAATATACATTCAAGATCCACTACGTGTCTGGTAAAGGCAATGCGATTGCGGACGCATTGAGTCGCCAGGCCCCAGCTCAAGCCAATTGGCTGTCGGTCCATGACGAGCGGTTGGTTCTGGAGTTAGAGGCGTTGGATATGGATGTCCACATGAAGCAACTCATGATAGAGGCTCTGGATGGGTCAAATTCCCAATTCGTTGTGGAGGATGGATTACTTTGGAAAGATGGTCATCTGTGCATCCCAAGCTTGGCAATTTGCAGGTGGAATTGTTGTACGAGGTGCATCATACCAAGTATTCAATTCACCCGGGGAGAACGAAGATGTACCGCGATGTTAAGAAATTATTCTGGTGGCCAGGACTGAAAAAGAATGTGGCGCTCTACGTGTCGAAGTGTCAAACTTGCGCCTTAGTGAAGGCGGAATGTCAAAAACCAGGAGGATTCTTGAAATCCTTGCCTATTCTGGAGTGGAAATTCGACGACATTACTATGGACTTTGTGCACGGTTTGCCAAGGTCGCAAAAGGGGAACGACGCCATTTGGGTGGTCGTAGATCGTCTAACGAAGGTGTAACATTTCATTCCGCATAGGAAGGATGATCCGGTGAGAAATTGGCAAAGCTATATGTGGATAATATTGTACGGCTTCATGGTGTGCCCCGCAGCATCGTGAGTGACCGAGATGGGCGGTTCACGTCCAATGATTGGAGGCTGGTGCAGCAAATGTTGGGAACAAAGCTGAGTTTTAGCACAGCCGTTCATCTGCAAACGGATGGGCAGACTGAGAGGGTCAATAGGACAATGGAAGACATGCTCCGCATATGTGTCCTGGACTTTGGAAGGCAATGGGAAGACCACATATACTTGGTGGAGTTTGTACAATAATAGCTACCAGGCGAGTATTCAAATGGCGCCCTTCGAGGCCCTATATGTTAGAAGATGTCGCACATCGTTGTCCTTGTTGGAAATGGGTGAGTCAAAGTTGTACAAGCGTCAAGAGGTGGAAGATGCTACTCTATTGGTGTGAACCATTCGGGAGAGGTTGCTAATCGCTCATGACTGCTAGGCTAAGTACTATAATGCCAAGCACAGGAACGTGGAGTTCGCTGTTGGCAATTGGGTGTACTTGAAGATCAAGCCGTACAAGGGTGTCTCGCTGGTGCGGCGCTTGAAGAAGCTAAGCCCGAGGTACCTTGGACCGTTTGAGGTTCTAGAGCGGATTGGTGAAGCAGCGTACCGGTTGAAGATGTCTGTGGAGCTTAGTGGTCTACATGATGTATTCCATAAATCGGTGCTACGGAAGGCGGTGCAAGAGCCTACGCAA